>CALSBZ010046768.1:130973-153160 GCA_943591055.1 Gobionotothen gibberifrons
GGGGGGGGGGGGGGGGGGGGGGGGGGGGGGGGGGGGGGGGTTGCGGGTGCTAGTGGAGCCTCGCAGATGGGGGTGCTGCAGCCCCCTCAGCTTCCCCCCCTTCCCGCGTCCATTCGCGATGTCTCGCTGTCTCGCAGACCCCACGCAGCAAGCAGGAAATGAACCCAGCTCACACTGTTCGCTCCTCGCAGCAGCGAGCCCCGCAACGTCCCGCCAACACGGCACCCAGACCCCACGCAGCATTCTCATCTGTTTGTCCTGACTGGTGTCATTGTCTGGCTGCTAACACCATTTAACACCATGTAACACATAATCACTGATGTTCCTCTGTAACGGTGGTAGACCATAGTGTTAGACTCATCAGAACTTGTGGGCGAGCTGCGGGCCTCACCTTGAGCGTCATTAATCCATCAAAAAGTACAATAAATGTCACAATTATTAAATAATCACTTTAAATAATTATCTTCCCTAATACACGTTACTATGTTTGGATCAGATATGTCGGCAGGCAGTCAAGAAACGTGTAAAAAAGCCTCAAACCCAAGTGAGCTTGTAGTCTTAATTAATGTTAGCATGTGTGCTTAGCTGTAAACACAGTCGGATGGGTGACCAAAACGTCCCCGTTTTCGGTGGCCGGTACCCGGTTGAAACTCCCGAAAATGTTCCCGTTTTTGAATGTTCGTTAAGAAACACAGAGCACGGTGAAATAAAACGTTACATGATGTCAGTAAAAACAGAGTAACAGCGTTGTGCCTGTTTGTAGCGTTAGCGTATTTCTTCTTCTACTACTTCTTCTTCTACCTACTTCTTCTTCTTCTTCTTCTACTTCTAATTCAATGTACCTGCCGACCTGCCCGCGAGATATTGGACATGGACAAAAGAAACTCGGCTAGTAGTGTCAACTAAATCCATAGTATTACAACAAAAGTGCTTTAAACGAGGTAAATTATGAATTTATATTCTCAATCTCCAGGTGTGTGATTGAATATTAAATTAGTTTAGATTAGATGTATTGTCCCCAGGGGGAAATTCATTTTCACAGCACTGTGGAAACAAGATGAAATCAACAAAAAATAAGACAGACAACTATAGATAGCAGCACCACACATGATGGTTACTTGTTATTATTTAGGGCTGCCTGTATGGATCAGGCTTCTGCCAAAGCGAGCCCTTTTACTATACTAATATTAATAATAATAATAATAATAATAATAATAATAATGTGTTAGGCCGATGTATTAGCCTGTGGTGACCACCTATTAACACTGGGACATAATTCATCCACGGAACTGTGGGGTAGGGGTACTGTTCCTACACGGACATATTACGTGTTTACTATATGTATTGTGTGCTCTCCTTAGTTCGCTCTCTTCTCTTCTCGGGCTGCGACCCGAAGACACGTTAGTTGCAGCTGCTCAATAAAGCTCACTCTTGCACCTTTGATGCACCGCCTCTGACTCCATATTCCTCGGCACCACAAGCCTATATAAACCGTATGGGTACAATGAACGACATCTAGTGGCGGATTGTGGAACATTGATCTGATTTTTCTCATGGCAGTTAGACTCTAGAGACAAACCAGGGGACTTTATGTTTATGTTTAATCTGTCTGTCCATTTGGTGTAGTATTTTGATCCAATATTACATTTGGTTTATATATTAGTCACTTTCTTATGAAATGCCAGGTTTTAAGCCTTGATTTGAACATTCAAGGCTCCACAAGCCATTTAGGACAGAGTGAATACACACACTTTACAGAGATGCTGTATGAGAAACCAATGTGAGTTTGGAAAATTGCAAAATATAAATCTATTCTAGTAGACCTCACCAATGGAATTATGATCAGTAGAAATGGCCATGACATGGGACCTTTAACACTCAACCTCAGTTATGTGGCTTCTACCTGAGCACCGTGCAGATCTTCTCTAGGTATTTTACATCTTTGCATTTTCCAATGTAGTCGTAGTCCAGGTGCTCCACAGGGACGCTGCAGTCCTGAGGGTGGGGGCGGTGGTGAGGGGGGAACGATGCCTCTGTGCGGCTCATATCTGGAACCATACCACTCTGTCAGTTATTCCTCAAACAATGTTGTTCTGTTATAAGCAGGTAGAGAGTAATACAACATTATAAAATAACTATTTCATTTAGATTACCGTACATTTATAAAGGTTAGGCTAAATTACGTAATGTGATCAAAATAACGTGAGTTTGTTTTTGAGAAATTAACAAAGGAATTGCCAAATCCTTCTTTACAAAATCTAGGTGGTCCTCTTCGCTGATAAACGTTATTATGCTATTGAAAAACTAAAGAAGTGTATTACCTGTGGCTGTTCGGTCTCTGTAGCTGAACAAACTGTTTGTTACTATGGAAACCGCAAACGGAAGTAATCTGTACTCCAGAGCGGAAACACGTGACACCGTCGACAGAGGGCTCCAAATTTGAAAACGTGGTTGATCAGTGGCTGCCCAGTGCCCTGCAGAGGAACGTGTAACAGAAACAATTGGTGTTCAACCCGAGACCGGCCGGAGGACATCACTGCACACAGCTCTGCAGTCACGTGTCAGACTTCTGTAAGTATGTATGTTTTGTTATGTTTGCAATTTGTGCTCCAATGACTGTATGTAGCAGTTCCACGTTAAGCATCTGAACGACACCCAGATGTCTGCTCGGCTAACAGCAGCACACAGGTGATTAACACGGGGGATTCCCATCATGCGGTTGCTATGTGAAATTGTATATAATATATATATATATATATATATATATATATATTAATATTAGCACCGCCTTTAAGTTAATTAAAGACATCTTCCTTCCTTTTTAAACTGTATTTTGACATTTGTTAGTCTTTGTGCGTGTTAATGTTATTATATATGGCCTTTCCGGCCTCCGGGCACGAGGACCAGATTAATGCTAACAGCTATTTCCTTTATGTTGTTCTGTGTGAGCACACACAGTGTTGGCCCGTGCCTGGGTCCCCGGGTCCCCTGGCAGCAGTGTGTAGCTCCAGTGGCGGGTTTTGGCGGCTGTAGCTCATTTTATAGCGGCAGCAGGGAGTGCAGGCAGCGGGGGGGGGTTAGTGGAAAACGCCTCTCATAGCAACGCCAACTGGCCTGGGACGCTGTGTTCAACAAACTGCCGATATACACGCTGAATCTACTTGTATACCTCAGAAGAATATCATTTGATCATTTTGTTCATATTTGGTGTACACCTATTTACAAAAACGGTAAGACAACGCAAACACAGGGAGCATTTTAGCCACCTTACCTAACCAACTATTCTCACTTCACTTCCAGAGGTGGGAGGAGTACTCAGGTCTTGTACTTGAGTACAAGTAGGATTACTCAGGTCTTGTACTTGAGTAAAAGTAGGATTACTCAGATCTTGTACTTGAGTAAAAGTAGAAGTACTCAGATTGTGTACTTGAGTACCAGAGTGTAGGAATACCATGTACAAGAAAAAGTCCTGCAGGGTAGCTTGTGAATTGACTCCAGGTGGAACTAAAGTCTGATTTAAGAGTTGATTATATTTCACATCATTCATCCACATCTGTAAAGTACAGTGTTTCCAACAGAATTTGATTCTATTTGTGGGGGCACCACCCGCCACAAATAAATCAATGTATGGGAAACACTGAAGTAACTAAAGGTATTAAATAAATGTAGTTGAGTAAAAGTACACCATTTACCTGTACAAGTATCTCAAAATTGTACTTAAGTACAGTACTTAAGTAAATGTACTTAGTTACTTCCCACCTCTGCTCAATTCATGCTTTGCTGTCCCTGAGGATTCACTCATGTTTGTTGTCTGCAGGTCAGTTCCCATCGTCCCCTCTTGGAGAATTCGGTGTATGGGACAAAAGTGCAAACGGGAGGAGGAAAATGCAGTGCACTCCTGAATCCAAAGTGTTCCTGGAGAGTCTCAAAGAGCAGCAGTGTTTTGATGAGTGCGCTGACAGCGGATACTCGGGTCTGTTCCACAGCCCTCAGAGCCTCTCTGCTGTGCTCTCCTGTCCAGATTTATCTCCAGTGGAATTCAGCGAAAGGCCAAAAGAGAAAGAAAACCTCTGGCTTGCTGTCACACCTAAAGAGAACACCAGAGAAGCAGTGGAACTTTTGGCTAAAGACTCCAGAGTAAAACAGCGGCCCACAGCAGTTCACTGGTGCGAAACTCCTAAAGTATACAAGAGAGATGCCTCGTTGCGACACAGACTTCTGCTGTCCAAACCCTCCACGGACAAAACTGACAACACAAGATCCCCATGCAGCAGAAGGACTGACTCTCCAATCAGAGTCAAGTCTGAACACTGGCTCAGTGCATCGCTTGACTCTCTGGACACTGTGGCGGGGGCTTTTGCATCAAGCACTTTAAAATCCCAGCAGGATCTGCCACTATCTGGTAGGAAATGTCGTATCCTCTTCACCCAAGTAAGGACCTCCACTATTGAAGATGGTAAACTCAACTCCGGTAACCTTTCCAATTTTCAGGGAAGCGGTTCTCTCACAGATGCAGATTTCAGTGAGAGCATTTCTCATAATGAAACTTCATGCTTTATGAAATCCCTGCCTGCTTCTTCTAAGGAAAACTCTCAATCACCAGTCAGCCATGTGGCAAATAACCTATACGACAGCTCAAGTGGCTTGTACACCCCGTCATCCTCACATACACCAACATATATCAGGTACTCATTTCTTGATTATGTTGTACATTTTCTTTTATAAATGCTTGGAAAAGCAATTAATAAGGACCGTTTGCTTAAATATTCCGAATCCTGCATCTAACCCCATTCTACCCCTGGAACAGGTCTGTGTGTGAAGACAGTGGTTTTAGTTCCCTGGCCCTTGATAAATCCCAAGACTCCTCGGTGGACCACGACGGCTCCTTCCTGGAGCTGCTGCCGGCCTCTAGAGGAAGCTGTGACACCCCCAATCTGGCAGAGGCAAGGCGGCGCTCCCGTTTACAGCGCCAGCACAGGCTCTCTACCCTTAGAGAAGGGGGCTCTCAGTCTGAGGATGACCCAGCGGAAAGAAAGCAAGAGCGTCTTTACAGCCGTTCGAAAGAAGATGAGGTTTTTGCTGACGGTGCCACCCCTCGCAGTGTACTGTTTGCTAAACATAGTGTGATGTCTGATTTGACCATGGCTAAACAAGGTGATGCCTCTCCACTACGGGAAAATACAGCCAAGCCAGAAAACGTGACACCTGCTAATCCAGATCTTAGGACAACCCCAGTCAATCTGTCTCTGACTCCTGCTCTGCAGCTGGTTCATGCTATGTGCCAACAGAAAGCGCACATGTTTTTTGGCCAAAGTCCAAGTCTGAAGGAGCAGTTGAAGTCCACTGCAGCCCTGGCTGAGACCCCGGTGACCTTCAGGACCACCATGCCTTTGGCAGGGCTCATCGGCAGGAAGATGGGCCTGAGGAAGGTGGACATACTCTCCGAGCTGAAGAAGAGGAACCTCAGGCACATCCTGGCCCTGGTCCTCAGCCACCTGACCCCGCATGGCATTTACAGGTTCAAGATTTGTACAGAATTAGCTACCTGAACATTTAGTTAAATCTATTGTGTAACTCGGCACTCCTTCATATGTCTCAAAGGTTAAAAAGTAGGTCGATTTGCAATGCATCGTTCATTAAACTGATAGTCATTACTTGATGGCAGCATTAATTTATAGACAACTGTATGACATAAATGATATACTCTGAACAGAATCCTGAAGAATTCATACAGCATATCATTGAAGCTTATGTCAGACCGGAACAGGCTTTTAAAATTGATTTTATTAAATTAGTGCAAAACTTGGTTATAGCTCGAAACATGAGGCCTGATAAACAGCTAGTGTTAAAGGGTACATTGTTGTCATGCATGCATTTTGTTTTTGTTGGGCAGGTGTGGTCGGGTGTGCAAAAAATGGAATGAAATCATCCAACAAGACAAGCGAGCGAGTTTCAAGAGAAGAAGCCACCTCAGTGAAATGGAGGCGGCTCTTGAGGTTAGAGATCTGATATATAACTGTTGCGTATGGAAACAAAAGCAGATTTAGTTGTATTGTAATTCAGTGTAATTGAACATTTGACAACCAATTTATTAATACTGTTATAAACATTTGTTTTCTAGCACGGCGGGGGTGTCCATGTCCCTGATGCCGACACCAGACTGGCTCTGCTCAAGAGGTCGGCCCTCAAGACGGTTCAGGCCCAATCTAGGTCGTTCAGCTTCTGCACCCCCCAGTCAGCGAATAGCACTTTAACCCCATCAGGGCTCAGCACCTTGAATTCAGGCAGCAGCCACAAAAGGGACAAATTTCTAGAAGTGAGTCAAATTTTTTTTTATAAAACTGGATTTCCTTAAATAGATTATGTAATGTCTTGCCCAAGGATACATCGACATGTTGGCTGCATGGGCTGGAATCGAACCCACAACCTTCTGGTTGACAGACGACCGCACTCCCTCGCAGCCACAGTCGCTCCACATCGTCCCCATCATTTAGAGATGGAAAGCAAAATATATTCATACAAATGAGACGGTGGTCTGTACTGATTGTATGTACAAAGAGATTTTCTTTTATTTTTATACATCAGGAACATTATTAGATAAATACCTATACTCATAAAAATCGAATGATTGGGGTTTTAAATGCATCTTACTGAAGGGACTGGTCCGGGAAGTTTATGTAAACTTAAGTCATTTTAATATTTCTTTCAGGTTGCCAAAACGCTCTTCAACGATGAGTCCCTGAAGCCATGCCCCCGCTGTCAGAGCCCCGCGAGGTGCCACTCAGTGAAGCGGGAGGGGGTGTGCAGCACAGCGGACTGCGCCTTCCAGTTCTGCTCCGCCTGCCTGTGTGCCTTCCACGGCTCCAGAGAGTGTGGCAGCCAGTCTGCAGGCCGCCGCAGGAAGGACATCATCCTCCCAGGGAGCGCTCAAAGCAAGCGAAATGTTCGGAGACTATGAGCAGAAAGTGCACTGTCATTGTTTTTTGTTATGCTGGGGTCACTTTAGCTTTTTTCTCTGCCAAATGGTGGAGATGAGGCTTGGCAACAAAGAGCCAGTACATGAGAGCAACTTCTGTACTTATCCATGTGTCTTTGTGCCTGTCTTTGTACTGTTTTTTTTTTCCCTTACTTTTTTCAACACAGTTCTTACTTGTGTGTTTTTTAATTATGAATGTGAAGGAAGTCTCATCAGCAGAACAATGATTTTATTTAGCTGGTGATGTATTGTTCTATACACATTGATCAACTGTACAGAATGTTTTATGGAATTGAGATTTTCATCTTTTACAAATGTGTTTTCAGAGTATTTTTAAAATAAATGTTATCTTTTTTTAAACGTGTCACGTGTTTTGTCCCTTAATTGTGAAACGATTGGTCCTCCATTGACTGGAGTCCCCATAAATGTGTTAGTGTTTGGCGCCATCTAGTGGTGTGACTGTAACTTGTCTTGGCTCTTGACAATCTCATTCTCTTAAACTTTTTTCCAAATAACATCAAAGGGTTTATTGATGGTCACAGAAAATAAACATTTCTTAAGACTTCAGGATTAAATGTTTCTGGCTCTCAGAAAGCAACAAATCACTAACTTTGTCTCGTTCTGGTCTAGTTAAACATTTACCGCCCCCTGTGTTTTGAAAATGAGTCCACTTCCATAGCAACCTGCAGTGTGTCTGTAATAACACCGAGGTTTGAGGCTGTCCGAAGTTCTAATGTGACTGCCTGGCTTCCTAGCAGCTGGATCCAAGACTGTGGACATTTGTATTTTTGAAGTTAACAATGTGTGGAGTAGTGTCAGCAGGTGAGATCTTTACTTTTAAGACATTTCAATTGACTTTTTTCGATCTCTAGTTGGTTTTGTTGCTTATGTGACTTTGTGTTTTTAAAGAGTTGCAAAACCTTACTGCTGGCAATTTTGTGAGTATAATTTTGGATTATTGACATTTAGTCAATGTTCCCATCAGTTTGTCCTTACTTTGCCTCTTTCATTTGCAGGAGAACTCTCTGGTATCTGATGAAGTATTGGTTCACTTCTTCAATGATTTCTTAAGTCTGCCGGTAAGGCTAGTCTGAGAATATTTTCACTACACTCATTACTCATTCTTCAGAGGTTGAAGAAAGAATCAGATGATCACTTTTCATGAAGTGATACTCTGTTACAAGTTAAAGTGACTTCATTCAAAAATGTTCCTCTGGTAAAAGTAGGAAAGTATTATCATCAAAATATAGTGAAAGTAGCGACAGTAAAAGTAGTCATTGTGCAGATTGGTCCATTTCAGAATAATATATATGATATGTTTTATAATGATTGATCATGAAAGTGCTCTCAAAGCTGGTAAAGGTGCAGCTAGTTTGAATGACTTTGTATACTGCAGGGTAGCTTGTGGATTTACTCCAGGTGGAACTAAAGTCTGATTTAACACTTGATTAGATTTCACATCATTCATCCAGATCTGTGAAGTAACTAAAGCTATTAAATACATGTAGTGGAGTAGAAGTACACCATTTACCTCTGAACTGTACGGTAAAAGCACAAAGTAGCAAAACATTGAAATACTCAAGTAAAATACAAGTACCTAAAAACTGTACTTAAACTTGAGTACAGACGAGTAAAGAGTATATGTACTTAGTTACCTTACGCCACTACCTTCTTATACCCTTGCCTCTTTATCCAGTCCTTCCCAGAGGCCTTACAGTACGTCCCTCAGACGGGGCAGTTTGAGCTGGTGGACGGGGCGGCTGACTTTGTCTCCAGAAGGATCCGATCTGTCCTGCACAGCAGCAAATCACAGCTCCTCACCGGAGACCCCACAGCGCCGGCCAGAACCCCTCCAGTGGACAACCGCTACACTGTCCGTGTAAGCAATGAATGATCACTTTATGTAAAAATTGATAGGTGGATAGATGAGTTTTTTCAGAGGAGCAGAACGTCTGCAAATAGGGTTAGAGGATTGACTTCAGGAATGTGTCTCCCTGTCCTTTGCAGTGCCTGGACCGAGAGCAAGGAATCCAGTGGATCATCAAAGAAAGATTACCTTTTTTTCTTCTCAGTGATTGCTACAGTGAATACAGGTAGTGCAAGTATTTAAACCTACTACGTCATGAACAATACAAATGAAGTTGACCTACTTTATACGAACGTTTTTATGTATTTACATCGTAACATATTTCTATATTATAAATGAACTTAGTGTTAATTTGTACTAATTGTTATCAGTTCCAGTCCTTTTCATTCTTGCCAACCTCTGGTAACGTGAACATTCTTGCTTGCTCATCTAGATTTGAAAGAAGATTTGCTTCAGTCTTTCATCTTTTCAAAGAATGCATTTGTCATGATTTGGAAGGTGTAGCTTTTTGTAGCTCTACTTTCTTTGTGCATCTTGAGAAAAGCCTTTGGGCCAGATCCCTGTAAAGACCAGTTTACTGACTGACACTCATTTATATCACTTCAAAGTTGTGTAACACAAATATCAATTGCCAAGTTTGCTAATTCCATTAACATTAATCATAAAAGAAAAGGTGAGAGAAAATGATGTTCTCTGTGAATGTATTTTTTCCCCTGTTCTTTCCCAGACTAGCCAAGTTGTTGTTCGGGTGGAGCCCAGTCTTGTGTATCCACAGGAGGAAAGGTTCAGGTGGAACCCCCATGTCAGCCCCACAGCTACGTTGTTCAGCCCAAACTGACCAGGAAAACAAAAAAGCTCTTAAGGTCCAAACATGCTCACATTCTCAAAAGAACAGTTCAGCAAAAGAAGGTACAGTGTATCATGTTCACTGCATATGTGTAGGCTAGAGTCTACTGAGATAAGGACTCTTATATGACCTCTTTTCTTACTTCTCAGGGTCAATGAGGATGCTCAATGTTGCATGTCTATGCTCTGACCACATGGAACATCTCAACACAAAATGCAGTGTAATGTTCAGATGTTCTGAGCAGGAGAACATCTGTACGTTTTCTTCTTGTTCCTCCTCTAGTCTTCAATGTGGGAAAAGCCCAATCCTGCAGGGCACACACACAGAGTTGAGCCTGCACGCTAGAGAGGAGACACTTCTGAAAGAGTCTTCTGAAGTGCAGCTGGAGGAAGTGGTTAAACAGGTGCTGAACAATGCACTGAGCCAGGCAGACACTTCTGATTGCTGGAGCACGTCAGGAGAGCAGGCACATCGTAACAGCACACACAGATCCTGTGAACGTAGAGCTTGCATTCAGCATGTGGCTGATGGGGGGGGCACAGACAGGTTGGGGGGGGAGGAAGAGAAACTTCAAGAAGGCAAAAAGAAGAGCGGAGGGGAAGAAAAGACCAAGTGGCCTAAGAAGAATAGAGAGGTAGGGAAGAGAAGAGACAGAGGCCAGGAACATATCCATGATCATTGTTGCCAGGGTACCTGTTGCCGTGGCAATAGACAAGGCGTTGATGAGTTAAAGGAGTTTTTGCGAGGAACGTCAGGAGAGAAGCTGCTTAATCTCTGGATGGATATAGAGAGACTGAAAGCTCCCCAGAACAGAGAGCGGAAGAACAGGTAAACATTACAACAGGATACAACTGTAACAGCTGCACTGAACTTGGGGCCAACATAATTACAAAGTGGTCCTGGTTTAATATTGAACATGTTTGACAAAAGCTGCAGCTTTTAAAGACAAAATGAAGTATCAAATGGTGGTGTCTTCATCAGGTATTTGGTCCTCATGAGGAGCAGGCACCTGGTGAGCAGCAGCCTCTCTGTGGAGCTGCTCTCCAGGCTGGGACTCACCACCTCCCCCTGCTGGACGGAGGACAGGCTGCACTCCGCCCAGCCCCCCCTCACAGAGGCTCTGCTCCACTACTGGTGAGATTCACTGTATTCAAGTTCCCTTATGGCAGGGGTTCCCACACTTTTTCTGTCCCCAACACAAATAGCCAGATATTTATTTTGGGGTGGTGTGGGGTAGCTTGACGTTTCATAGAGGGTGCTCAAACATTTAGGGTTTCCCATTAATGTACCGGGCGCTACAGTGGAATTTTCTACTGCAACAATCCCCACGCAAATACACAGTGGGACAGTTACAATGAAGGCTCGAGGCATATAGGTGTAAGCAGGGGTAAAGTGCTATTTGTATAGGTGGTGTGTGGACCTCACATAGGGGGGTCCGGGGGCAAGCTCCCCCGGGAAGATTTATTTTTAAATATTGAAATGAAAAGCAATCAATCTGGTGCACTTTGAGAGCAAAAAAAAGAGATCTATGGATACATCTCTCAACACCCATATGAAACAGAACTGTAAACAGATTTACTAGAACTAGACCAGAACAAGACTTTTTTACTGTCATATAGTATTTCATGCCTGTTTTTCATTTATTGTCTTATTTCTTTATAACTATAATGATCATATAAACGTGTGCCTCGGAAATAATTGTTTACATTAATGGTGACCACAACGTTTGAGACCCACTAAGATAACTTAGAGTAAAGTTAACTATCTAAACACTCAGAGAGTCCTTTAGTTCACTGAGTCTCTCAGTCTGACAGGAGAGGACTCTTCTCCACTTTGTTGTTGAAAAAACTCTTTATATCCGTTAGCGTAGCTCGCTAGCACCAGAAGCTAACAACTACGATCTCCGGTACCGGTGTGCTCTCTCTCTCTCGCTCGCGCACGCACACAAAATGGCTCGTTCCACACACACACACACACACACACACACACAGAGCCGAGCTTTAATGAAACAGAGACCAGACGTAATAGTACTGTATCATATTCTTTTCGAATCAATAATTTTTGAAATTATGATTTTTTAAATTTTAATTAATTTTAATAACCATTTTTCCTCCTGGGCGCGCCCCACACTTTGGGAACCACTGCCTTATGGTATACAGTATGTGGGTCAAGTGTTTATTTACATATTTAGTCCAGTCATATGCCTTGCTACTGTACTTGATACAATGTGTTTAACTGCATATACTGTAAGACAATAACCTTTATATTTGATGTCATATACTTCCATAGGTTTAGAAAATAATTGTAAAGCTGGTCTGACAAAACAAACAATGTAGAGATTGCAGTTTGGACTGTGGTGACCTTTGCATTATTTCTTACTATTTTCAGATATTAACGAATAGAATAATCAGTAAATGATTCCACAATGAAAATAATTATATTGAAGTAAAATCCTCCCAAGTTCTACCTCCACCAACTACAACAACAACAACAACAACAACAACAACAACAACACTGCTTTTACCTGTATATGTTATAATCATTTAATAATTGTATAAAACTTCCCTTTAGAGTTCTTAACATTTCTTTTTCAGGTGTTTTACTTACATAGTACTTTTACCTGAGTAAAGCATATAAATACTATCTCCACCAACAAAAAACCCACCATTGTTTACAATACGTTTGATACATTGGGCCTTTCTCATTTCATCAAATCCCCCTCCTCGACTCCTCGACGCCTCGGTCCTCCGATAGTGACCCGGAAATGAATTTCAGCGCGCCATGTTGAAGGACATCTAATTTCTCTAAATGCACTTCGAGCACCGAGGATCGAGCGTCGAGGAGGCTCTCTGGAGGAGCTATAAACGAGGATACACTGATGGGTCCTCCACAGTCCTCCACGGCTCCTTCGTGGATGTATTTCCGGCAACAGAGATGTTTCAGAGAGTCGTGACGCACGGCCGGACTTATCTCAGCCAATCACAGCTCTGCATGCATCCCCTGGATATTATTTGATTAACTGCTTTCATCGCGTCGCGATGTTTACAGTGAGAACAGCTGTGAGGTCCGTGCATAAAGCAGAGCAGTGTGTAAAATATATATGTCTCTGATAGTGTTACGTTATTATGAGAGTGCTCTGTTTGATTCTGAAATTGTATATATTTATATAAATATATACAATATGTGTGTGTAAGTGTGTGTGTGTGTGTGTGTGTCCGCATCTGTAGCCTGTTATATATATATATATATATAAAAGCGTGCATTCTGGAATGTCAGGAATGTTTGAGACGGAGAAGAATGAGGAAGTGGAAACGGAGGAGCTGAGAGCAGCGGAACAAATCATTATACCGCACTGTGAATGAATTAAAAGTAAATATATAAGTCGTCATGAACACATCTGTCCATCAGACAGAGGGCTGCTGTGCCTCATGTCATCATTAATGGACGTCTCTTTAAAATGACCGCTCAGAGGAGAGGAGTTCTCATTTCTCTAACCGCCTGCTGCTTCCCCTCCTCTCTCCTCGGTTCCCCTTCTCGGCTCCTCCGGTCGCATCTCCTGTGGGCGGGACTAAGTATCGAAGATAGGAGTCGAGGAGGGGAGTCGAGGAGGGGAGTCGAGGAGGGGGGTTAGCTGAAATGAGAAAGGCCCATTGATTGTGTGGGTGTAGGGAAGACCCCCAACCGCGGTATCACAGTTCAAATGGCTGAGAGGCAGAATCTCAGATTTAGACCAATAAATGGAGGAGCCAGAAACCTTGCCAAAAGTGTTAATCAGATTGTGGACTGACAGGAAGGATGTTGATGCTTTTGTTATATAAAGTAAATGTTATGGTGGAGTAATGGTAAATGGTAAATGGACTGTACTTATATAGCGCTTTATCCAGTCTTTAAGAGAAAGGACCACCATAACCTATCCAACACCTTTTCTGCGTCAAGTGACACATTGATGGCCAGAAGGTGATTCACATTTGTAATACATTTTCACAAAACAAACATTCTAGCTTCAAAAATATAAGCACTGACAATAACTGTGTTATACATTTGTTTTACATTCATTATCATGATCTTGTGCGCGTTCATGTGTGTTGGAGGAGGTGCTCTGTAGGAAGTCTGAAGGAAGGGGCGGATTCTTTTCGGTTTGTGTACTTTCAAATTTTTGTGCAGCCGAGGCGGTTTCTCAAACTTACCTACTGCTCCTTTAAGTGTCATCTGGGTGGTTATTTATTTGATAGTGATCTGAGTGTGGTCTGAAATTGTGAAACTGTGGCTCCATGTGTGAGTGAGTTGCTGATGAGAAAGTAGTCGATACAGGAATGCGTTTTGTGGTAGGAGTAATTTAGTGTTGATCATCACCAGTCCACATTCTGACATGTACTGGTTGTTTTGTAGATGAGAGGAGAGGCCTGAGGCAGCTTGAGAAGGATGTCTCTGGGTTTATCACAGTGTTAATACGGCTACTCAAATAAAGTGTGCATTCGGAGAGTTCTGTTCTGTGGCTTTATGTGAATATGGTACGTTTTTGCAGAATAGAAGCCACATGTTTTTACTAACTGTAGGTTGAGCGGTAGGTGTCTTCAGCTCCAGTGCACTTTTGTAGATTCAGTACACCTTCATAAATAAGTATTTCTGTAAATGTTCTTGTTCATTTTCACCTCCTTCTCCCCACAGGGTCCCTCGGTTCTGGACGTCCCACTGTGCCCGGGCAGAGCATGAAGACCCCCCTCCCCTGGAGCTGTGGACAGCCTGCGGTGTTAGCCCTCTGTCAGACACACAGCCCCATCATGGCTCCACCACCATGACCCCCTCCCCCCATACTCAGGTAGGAGCATCAGGATTTACTATAGACTACATGATGAATCGTTGCATTGTCTGTTGAAGCAAAAAGGAAAACATCTTTGCATCCATAATTTTCTTCTATTTTTGATAAATGTATTTTATTAAAAGATGTCTCTTCTGTGTTTGTATTTCGTCAGTTATATTCTGGCAGAACTCAGTTACTGGACATCAGAAGAATGGAAAAGATGATCCAGGCTCTAAGTGTTGACTCGTGTGCCGGCTTATACTTCACAAACTTCTGTGAACAATCTGGAAACCAGGTACCATAGCAGCTACTGGTTAGTTTGCCATTTGGATCACATGTCCAGACATATAGTCTTAATTGCACGTTGAAATGAAACTGTTATCGTACATTAACATCTAAAGTGTACATTTATTTATTTGCTGTGAAAAACCCAGTCCATGATGACAGTCAGAGGTTCTGTTTTTGTCTCAGCTGTGGGAGAATGCGGTTTACTTTTGGACTGACCTGCAGCACTACCATGAGCTGTTCTATCAGGACGGACTGGACCATTACAGAGTGCAGAGGGAAGCACAGGTCAGAACACACACACACACACACACACACACACACACACACACACACACACACACACACACACACACACACACACACACACACACACACACACACACACACACACACACACACACTGCTCACAACTACCAACAAAGTACTAAGCTGTTAACTACTGTCTGATTTAAACACAGCATGTACATTACATATACGTTAGGGTAGTGGGATGGATCTTAAACTAATGTCAGTTCTTTAAAACTGTCACGCTATTTGGAATCATAAGTAAACAGAAGTATAACAAACTATTGTAAGAGGAGAAGGAATATTCTTTTGTCTATTAAGCACAAATCCATAAAGTATATACAGTGTGTATTGCAGTATGATAGTTGAGTTGGATCGTGCTACGTTCCTCATTGGTTGTGCTTTTGCCAAAGAATTGCAGTACACTATTTGATACATGTATTCGCTCATGATGTCATTACCTTTCCTTACGTTTATTAGATTATACTTTGCTCTCGATGCCAATTGTACAACACCCAACTCATTTCAAGAAATAAAAAATAGCTGCATTTGTGAAACTCTTTTTTTCCATGGAAATTAAATAAAGTTGCAAGAAAAGAAAAGAGATTGGGTACAGCTGTGAAGAGAGATAGTGAATATTGTGTAGGAGAGCACAGAACTATGGTGATGAAACACGGAGAGGAAGTGATGACACTTTTATGACCTCTCCTCTCCTCTCCTCCTCCTCTCCTCAGCTCCTTTACTCCACCTATCTCTTCAGCTCTGCCAGGAGGAGTATTGGTGTTGATGAGGAGATCAGAACAGAGGTGTATGACCAGCTCATGCCTGCTTTTGAGGAAGTGTTTGACAGGGTTGAGGAACACACACTAAACATCCTGCTGGAGCCATGGACGCTGCTGCTCAGCAGGGACAAAGAGTATTTTCAGAAGGTAGTCGCAGTACATCCACAGTGTAATGCACTTCCCTTTCATCTGCACAATTTGGCTTCTAGTCTAGTTGCCAGCTTGGTGACCAGAAAGTGGCCATATTTGTACTCTCTGTTGGCTGATTTTGATTCATTTAAGTGTTAGAATGTGCTAGAATTTGAAGATTTAGGGGGCTTGACAGATTGGCTATTTATTTGAAAGAAAAATTGTCCACAGTAGAGATAATAATGTTCATCTTGTGCTCTATATCCATATTGTTGCAACACTACTCATGGTAGTCAAAATATGCCCATGAGAGTACACATATTGCCACTTTCTGGTTAAAACTGCCAATTTTAATCCAGAACAAGTCAGAAATGGATTCAGCATACTCAATAACCCCAACACCACTCAAAAATTGTCCAAATCGGCCAAGCCATTTTTAAACTATTGTTGACAATGCCAATTTAAATTAACACAACTTGTGCAAGTTAGCACCCGACAGTACTGGGGACTCATACTATACAGCACATTTCTATTTTCGGGTTCACTATATGAGCTTCCAACTAGACTATTCCTTAAGGATCACATCTGACATCTGCATCTATGAACATCGTAAAGATCAAATTGATTAGAGTTTTTAATCATTTGGTTTTCATAACACTTGAATACTGATAAATGACACAAGGTGATGCCATTGCTGTGTACGTATGTGTGTATGACCGCGTGTGTGTGAGTTTCCAGGTCTTAATGCAGGACGAGGTGCGTCGAGTGGACAGTCAGGAGTACAGGGACTTGCAGAGTCTGTACGAAGAGTCAGAGTTCCGCCTGAAACAGGTCAGCCAGCATCCACAGGTCTATTTATTATTGGACCTCTGATAAAAGCCATAAACCCACACCTGTGAGCATAAAACATCTAATTTCCCAATGTGAACACTAACGTGTATTGCTTAATAACAATGTTAGTTATCCCCTGGTGAAAGACTGAATGACTTGGCCTGAACGGGCCATTTACAATGAGGAGATACTGTGGTGCCTTCAGTAAAACCACACCCTATTTTCTTTGCTGTGTTTCTGCTGCTGTGTATCCTCTACAGGTGGAGCAGTCCCAGTCCATATTATTTCCTTCTCCTATTAACCCTTCAACTCCCTTCACAAAGGGCGCCCATGCGCCTAATTCTTGGTCCCGAGTGTCTCCAAATCTTAAAGGCTACCGTCTGGGTTCCTTACTCCGTCACCACCATGAGATAGGACACTTTATGTCCTTCCTACAGAATCACGATGCTAGGTGAGTAGTATGAATAGTTAGTATGTGAAGCAATCGTCCTTTCTCAAATGTACCTAAACGCCAAACACAAAATATATTAATCATTACACTAACATTCACAATATTCACACTAAAAGGAAATGAAGGCAGTATGAAAATGCACAGAAGGTAAATTGTAAATTAAAGGATGTGTATACAGTGAAATGTAGGCCTAATTCCAAACCGACCCATACACACTCCTTCTCCGTCTCACTCACCACACATCGCCGTGGGGGGCGGGTGTAAGGTCCTAGCCAGCAGGTTCATGTTTTGTTATCATTCTGATATTCCTGTTTTAGTTTGTTTCTCACTCATTTCAGTGTCAGCACTTCCTGACCTTGATTTAGCCCCACCTGCATAACCATCCCTAATTAGTCTCTCACCTGTGCCCATTATCATCCCTCCCCCTGTCTTTTTAGTCTGTGTCCACATTCCCCTCAGTGCCAGTTCGTCTTTGTTCTTTCAAGCGTTCTAGCAGTATTTTCCCCTAGTATTTAGTTTCCACGTGTACCTGACCCTGTTCCTGCCTAATCCTCGTCTGTTTTGGTTGCCTTCTGATTCAACTACCGTGTACCGAACCTTTGCTAGTAAAGACCTTCTTTGTAACCAAAAAGCCTCTGTCCCTGAGTCCTCTACTTCTGTTCACTCAGTCGTTACAGCAGCAAGCTTTGGAAAGAACCCCCCTCACTCAGACAGAAACAGGAACTGTCGTAAACAACGGTTTTAAATCTTTTTTGTAACCCTTTCAGTTTTAAATCTGATGTTTATAAAGTTTATAAAGATTACTACTGTCTGTAAATATACAAACGTTCAAATCAAATGCACACGTTAACAGTTTGTCTGTCTAGACACGGGTATCAACATGACAAATTAAATGTCTCTTATTTTGCCCAGTTTACTAGTAAATGTTTTTGAAAACGTTTGTACAAAGCGTGCATCGTGAAGGACACAAACAGGGCTGCACATGGTCAGGTAGTGATGTTGAAGTCAGGACCGACAGACTCGCTGTTGGAGGGCTCGATAGCCCACTCCCACTCCCCACTTATTGATCTGGAACGGCACTTAATGTGGCGGAACCTCCACGCGATAACACCAACGGAGAGTGTGTAGGAGGAGGATGTAGGGGACGTTTTGGAATTGGGCCGTAGTTTACAACAATAACATGATTGTGTTTTCACACAGTATCCATCTGACATGCTGGCTGGATCTGGAGCAGTACAGAAGGACTGCTCAGAGAGACATGGCTGTCAGGCAGGAGAGGTCGTGTCATATTGCTACCAAATACCTCAACAGGAAATACTTCTTTGGCTCCGACAGCCCCGCCTCCTCAGAGCAACAGAATGATGTATGTCAATAGATCATTTATAAAACAATCAGTTCATTCAAAAATATTTTGGAAGATTCACATCTCCATTAGTGTTGGATTGTTGTGAGCGTCCTGGAAAAGGCATTAGAGAGAGCACGGTAAGATGGGAGGAAACTGCAGGAGGGGCTCAACACCCAGATTGCAGCGGCTCTCACACATTGTCCCATCTCCCTGCTTTGGCATCCGGCAGACTTTTTGCTGACAGCTCTGACAGCAGGGCGTCACTGGGAACTGGGGGAAATAAGACATGGTTAGAATTCAAACAAGAACAAGGAGAAGAGTGTGGTTTGGATCCAGAAAGATAAAACATACTAGCTCGAGTAAGAATGACAGTAGGATGAAATCTCTCCTGACATTTATAGTCTGATAGTAGGCTTTGGAGGCACCAAGGATGGATGATTTGTAGTTTTAATTATGAGTTATTTAATAGTAGCTAAGGGAAAGTGCACTCTAAAAACAAATGCCTTGGCTCAACAAAGAAAATCAACGCAACAGTTTGCATCGATGTTTATTGAGTTAAGACAACTTCTAATGAAATTGTCTTAAAGCAACAAAGTTATTTGAGTTAGGGGAGAAGGCTTTTCCTCTACAATCAGAGGTGTTTTTAATTACCACTTACTTAATAATTGGTAGCGTAAACACAAGTTTTGAAGTTGATTACTCAAAAGATCAAGTTGTTCCAACTTGTTTTACCACATGATTTAAAAGGAATTTTAAGTTGTATGTACTTAATTACCATCATTGTGAACACACGTTTTTAAGTTGACAACCATTTATAAATTAAGTTGCTCAAAATATATTGTATTCAATAGTTTTTTTTTTAGCTTTTTCATGTTTTTGCCTTTAAAGAAAGAAATTAATTGATTCCACAACAAAAATATTAGGCAATTCACTTTTTATTTTGAACTGCAGTTGTTTATTTCAACACATGATGTTTCAATCAGGAGAGACTTCCTTTTGTTTGAACATTTATTGACACATGCCATATGATAAGGTGCATGAACACCTGAAATCACAGCTGACTGCAGGAGAGAGGAGAACCATTTTATAGTTTGGCTGCAGCACGTTGATTGGCTGCTGGAGAATGAGCTGAAATGTAATAGGTTAAAGAGAACGCCTGTGATGAGCTGATTATATGCAGCTGCGGAGTGAATGTATACACCAGTCTTCCTGAAAGAACTTGCGCTGAGCTTCATTTCAATCTTGAAAACAATTTTAATTGCCCCACAAATAATAAATAAACACATTAGCCATATTACCATGGGAAATGGGGACACAGCAAATACATGCTGCCATCACTGCGAAGTTAGAGGCCTTTGCATATTTAAAACCAGTGCCAAATATGTAACATCTGTAAAGTTTTTGTAAAACTACAGTAACAAACTCTCAATGGCCACCAATCCACAGATCACACACATACATGTTACAAAAGATGTAACAAAGATGTTTACACTGCCAAGTCATTATTTTAAACAGTATGAACACATTTAACGCAGAATGCTTGCTCATTCATTTGTTTCCCTCGACCACGATGGTTGCATCGTATGGTCAGATCCTGGGGTGGACCGGTCACTGATGAAGGCGATATTCATGTCCTTTTGAAGCACATTGAATCATAGGTTAGCGCATAAGAGATAATGAATTAGGTAATTGCATACTTTTTAAACTGTCACTCTTAGCGAATTCAGAGCCATTATTACCAGCTGCTAAAGCAACGCTGGTATTGTGTTCACCTATTGAGTCTGCATGAGTGTCGTCATGGCAATGTGGTCCTGAAGACACACAGAGGTGCTTTTGAGTACTTTGCCTAGTGTTTAAATGCATGTGGACAGATTTTGTCAATCACAACCGTGCAAGTTTTAGTGTACCTTCTCATCTGTTTTGCAGGTTCCATACAATATGTGAACTGGTTAAGTGAAGAGCAGAAGCCACTTTTCAAATTTTACACAATCCTTTTCCCATGCCATTGCTGTCAACACCTATCCATGCTGAACGTTGCTGAGATATTATTGATTGGGGTGTGGCCAAAAGTGCAATATGCTTCAAAATGTAACTGACAGAGAGCAGTGCTTTTGTCCTGTGTCACTGTACACTTATTTCAAGATTTGTAATTACGTCGCTAAACTCCTTGAAAAGGTCCTCTTCCTTTTCTCCAAGGTACACGACAAGGCAGCGGATGGCTATAGTTCTCTGCGTACTTCAATTGTATTGTGCTATTTTTGAAAAAGGAAAAAAAGAGAAATGACCTAAATGAATATATTCTGAATGGGTGACTGCCAACAACTTGCATTTCAATGACAACTCTAAATAACGATCCAATCTCAAGAAGCAGGTCCTTGATCTGCTTCACCGAGATTCATTTTTAATAAAAAGTGATATCACAATAGTAACCAAAGTATTTGTACACTCACAGTAGCCTCTACTACTTTGTACCCTCTCACAGAACTATTCACAGTCAAAGGCTGCTAATGTTGGTCAAACAGCAATTTGCCTATACAGTGCAACTACAAGGCTATCTACTGTATTTGAATGACAAAAGATGACACTCACCTTAACATTTCCTTTGTGTAGTATTTCTATTTGTCCTAACTGTCGGAACTTGTCCAGGCATGTTAAGTGGGAGTGGACTTGAAATCCTTAACTCAAGGTGTAGAACAATTAAGTTATCAAGCCAATTGCATTACTTACTACAACTTGAATTTTGTTTTAAGTCAATTAACGCAGAAATCCGAGTTTAAATTACACACAATATTAAGTTGATGTAATTACCAACATTATTAACACAACTTATAAATTAATGTTTGCAACTTAAAATCTTTATCTAAATCAATTAACTCACATTTTTATCTTGCAACCATGCATTTAATTAAGTGGAGGTGAAAGGTCGCCTGAATTCGTTTTTAGAGTGTGGTTCCCAACCTTCTTTGTCTTACGTGCCCTGCTTTGTCAGAAAACTCATTCACCCCTTCATAGACTTCACTGTGTGTATGAATTGTGTTTATTCATATTTATTTGAATATGTATCTTTTAATTGAATTAAATGATTAAGACATTTATATGAAACCACACCAGCAGAAACCTAACAACTCAACCATGTAACCATTGCATTGATCTAAAACCTGTTAAGACTTCTATGCAAGCTGCTGCCGTCTGGCAGGCGGTACCACAGCAAAGACCATCAGACTCAGGTTTCATGCCACTGGCCATAAGACTATTAACACCTGAGCTTGCACTATTTTACATTGTTATCAAAATGTATGTCTTGTAATTGCACTGTTGAAGTGAACTTAGTTTTGAATTCATGCATAACTACACCGTAGTTGTGCCATGACAATACATCTTTGAATCTTGAATGAAACCTTTATCTCTATGGCAATTGGAAATAATGATTATAGTAGACCATTCTAGTGCTTCTCACTCTGGCTCTGGCTACTCATGCGTCTCAGCGTTGGGTCTTGTCTGCGTGAGTGAGGTAGAGAGACTGACAGCTGTACTGCTTTGGCCCTTCAGTCAGTCAGTCAGTCAGTCAGTCAGTCAGTCAGTCAG
>CALSBZ010046768.1:163301-195460 GCA_943591055.1 Gobionotothen gibberifrons
ATTCATAAAGACCTTTTTCATTCATCTATTCATATCCCAGTCGTACTCCTGAACAGACACACCAGTCTCTGGCCCTACAGAGGGCCTTTTTTACATCACCTTGATCACACGTTAGGAAAGGGAGGGGGAACTGAGGGGTATTTAAAAAAACGTACCACTGGATGCCACTAAATCTTACACATCGGTACTTTAAGGCAAACATAACCCTTGTTATACTAGATATAAAACATGAGTCAACAGTAACGATACACGAGCAGATGTTCACCCTGTGTCGTTTAACTGTCTGCAGGGTCGTCGTCCGCCTGCAGTGTCCGGTCAGCAGCCAGGACACGCCCCTCCAGAACAGACAGTACAGTGTGACAGATACAACAGTAAGTTGAAATGAAGAGTGAAATGACCAGACGTAAACACATACAAGCCTCTCAAACACAACTGGCTCACGAGTTACTGCACAGGGTGTGAAGGCCTGCAACATGAAATGAAACCAAAGACTTGATGGCGTATTGCTCTGACACTGACGGATGAGGGTGCTGTTATAAGAGCATGAGGATTGAAAGCTGAGAGCAGAACTGATACTGATATCTTAGTAGTTTGATGCTGGATTGACTTCAGTTAGAAACCTGTGTGCAAAACATCGACTAACTACTAACTTTAGTTATGCCTGGCTGCACATCCATTATTTATAATATTTCCCAGTTTCTTCTTGACTTTTTTTTCCTTTTCTGATAGAATAACACTTCATTATTTCAATGTTTTTATTAAATGATTTTCTATTCATATATTATCCATGTACATACATAAAAAGCATTAGACACAATTCTCACTCAGAGTTCAGTGGATCAACAATATAAAAGGCAACAATGATGAGTTGGCATCCACGTAAGTTTACAAAGAACATTGTTATTGGCAAACAAGTGTGTGACATCATCTATAAAAACATTTTGGTTGACAGCTGGGATCTCTAACATCCTTCAACATTTCTATAATATTGCACTTAACATTGGCATGAGACAGTAAACACTCATTGTGCAGAGTGAAACATTGCACACTGTTCTGTCACTGAAGAGGTTTCACAATGCGCCCTGATTTCAAGTTGGCGCAACTCTTCTTTGTTTTAGTGTTCACTATACTGTAGTATGAGCTCATTGAAAGGTCCCAGTTTAAGAAATGATTACAACTGTTTTTAACCCTTCTGATTTCTTCTGTGATTTGTTTGCATATCAATCAAAAATATATCTTCCAAAATACATTGCTTAGAACTCTCTGCATATCTAAGGCATAACCAAGTGGACTTAGTTTGATAATATATATTCTTTTAAATTAACATTTGTTTTGAATACATATGTAGTTATATTTTCAGATCCATAGTTCAGTATATTTTAAGGCTTAATATGGAATAAAAAGGTCCGGTTTATTTGGTGGCAGAAATCCACAGATGTGTGTTAGTGTATATTAGTGGAATCCAATGTGTAAGGCTTTATTCTTCACCATTGTGAACTTGCTGACAAACACCTTGGCGAAGGCAGGATCCACCAGGTAGCGGTATGACTTGGTGACGGAAGGCGGGGGCTCTGCCAGCGTCACTGGGAGCTGCAGCTGTAGAGAGGCCGCGGAGGGGGACAGGAAGTGGGCGGCTCGCAGCACGTAGTCCACCAAGCGGCGATACTGCTGCTCCGTCAGGCGCTCACGCACACCGTCACCCTGAGGGAGGACACACACCATTAGGAATGGCATCCATACCACTGCCATCTAGGACACATGATGTCAGAACTATTTGATGGTGCAATCTATGTTCCCTTGTCTGAGCTCATTTGTTACTTTCCTTCAATATTCTGCTAAGCTCTTGGTTGAGCATACAGCATGCTGCTGAGCAAGCAACAATAGGTCATAGAAAATGGGTTTTCTTTAGAGTTTTGTCCTTGCCCTTTTTTTGGGTGGCATAATGTATACATGTTCGCAGATGTTGATAAATTAAAGCTGGGGGGGAACCTTATTCTGGCATTGAGAGTAACACTTTTGAGAGCATGTCTTTTATTTAATTAATTCAATCTTTCCTTTGAATGTCAAATAGTTTTCAATCTGGTTGGCCACTCCAGAAACCTGCCATGCTCCCAGAAGTTGCTCCATCGCTCTGTACCCCTGTCCCCCCTTGCACTCCTTTTAAAAGGGCTTTAATTTCATTACATTTATACAAAGCTATAAAGTTTAGTTTATTTTTGCACAAGTTAACTGTAAAATAAAAAAGCAGAAAAGCAGTTCAACTACTTAAAGATCTCTCCTATCTTAACTGTAGATGTGATAGGTACTGAACTGGTAGTGTAAGCAGTGATTTAAGCTTTTCTCTTTTGTCAATATCCACATCATATTATTGCACCATGTGCAGCCCGTTACAGGGAGTCTTACCTCTGTGTCGCTGGCTACTGTCTGCTGCTGTAAGGTGAGGCTGAGCTGGCCCCCCTCCCCCGGCTCCTGCTGGCACACCACCTGCAGGGGACAGGACGCGTTACATTCACAGCCACACAGCTACAGAAAGGCTCATTTGACTGTAACAGGAGCTGTTTCTCTATCTTACCTCTGTGATGGGGAAGGCCTGCTGCTGGGTGTCCTCACTGAGGCTGACCACAAACAGCACCTCCGAAGTGAGGAGCAGACAGCCAGCATGCTCCTGACCCGAGCCGCTCACCAGGGTCACCTCCAGGGCCATGTGGAGCTCCGGCCGCCCCAGAGACTGGAGCATCTTCCTGTGGGCAGACAACACAAGTTATAAGACTATCTGGAACATTAAAGTGGTTCAATCTTAAAAAACAAGACTATGTAGTTGTATTCTTATCAAAGCACTATAGGCAGTAACTACATACTTCTGGGTGCAGAGATTGTATGTGTACATATACACACACATAATTGCAGTCTTGCTGACTTCAGATAAAAACTTTTCCTATAAACACAAGACCACACAATGTGCCCAACTCTTCAGCCCCAACACACACAAACAAGTGAGAATATGTGTCTATATACATCCTGCAATTTACATTTCTTCATGTTCTCCGGGTGGCTCCTATTACACACATGCTGGATGGGGAAATATGTGCTGGGGCTACAGTCTTCCGTCATGTTTCTCTGACAGTGTGTTTACTTTGGAAGGCAGGTGTTCAGATTGCAGAGCAGATGTTGAGGCGGCCGCAGGAGGGACACTTTGGTTCTGTTCAGTGTTACTCTGCTCAAACAGTTTGACCCTTCAAGTGTCGGGCTACCTGTAGTAGTACAAATAATTGATGGATGCCTGATGGAAACCAGTTTGACTGCAATGCAGCATGAACAAAACCACAGGGGAGCATTATCTCAGCATCTGTGTGTTTTCATCTTCCTTTTAGCACACTGCCAACCCCTTGAGTGATGACAACTAAAGTGGAATGTCCTAGAGAAATATTGTATCTAAAATGTGGCTTCTTTTCTTATGGCCGTTTATAGTGGACAGACTACTATTAGAAGTAAAGGTTTGATAGCTATGGAAACCAAATAAAATTGCGGAAAATGTGAAGTGCTTTCAAAGGCTCCTGATAACCTTCTGGAGACACAGGCCTCTCATACATTTTTATGATAATATTCAGTGCTCCACTGTGCTTGAAACACTCAGATCTGATGCAGCACTGTCCAAACCACTGCCATATGTTTAACACAAGACCCAAACCTCCTGCTTGGCACAACATGCAATCTGTGTCAACTCAATCTCTCCTAAATTCCAAAGCCTTGGAGCACACAGAGGAAGGTGTTCCTCCATCTGATGGCATGGGGAAAGATCTCTGGATAAACTCAAAGCTAAACAACAAGAAAGAACATTTCTAGCTTTGGCAGAGTGCTTATAAAAACCTTTTAACATGGCCCGATGAGAACAAGGGAGGGCAGCCTGGCTACCATGTGTGCGATCAAGGTCAAACATTTTTCCAGACCCATTTTCTTTTGGAAAGTGGGTAATGAACCTCCAAGGTTTTTTTTTTTAAACAAGACAGCAACAATGATGAGTGTTAAGGGAAAGAAAAAGAAAATCAATTCCTGGAGAGAGCCCAAGAAAAGCAACAGCGAGAACACATGTCCCATTTCCAAGGAGAAGCTGGACACAAATGAAGGAAGAGCTTGCAGGAAGAATGTGGGCTGGGAGGGGCTGGGTCTTACCACACATATTTAAGGTGGCTGTTAGGGGCCCGACAAGACTTCTCCTCCGTAGGCAGGTACAGCTGTTTCGGAAGCTGCCACAGTCCGGCTCCATGAAGGATCCCTGCAGAAGAGACAGACGGGAAGACAGTGCCATCAGAGTGGACCACAAGCTGATCAATCAGACATTGATGGAGAAAGACTCCGTTAGTGTTAAACTGCATTACTAACAATGCACATTTCATTTACATAAAAAAGAGGTGGAAGCGTTTTTAAATATTTTACTTTAGTCATAAAAAAAAGATTACCACAATGTCAACAATTATTAAGTATGAGCATAGAAATACATTTCAAGAATTCATTATGTAGAATGGACCATTTTAGAATAGCATTTATTATTTTCTTAGAATATTCTGATTGATGCATTCATGTGCGCTGGCCACCACGTTGCAGGTGGGGTGGGGTTACATTGCATTGCTAGGTGGATTCAAACATCATTTTCCAGTTTGTATTATTAATCTGAATCTGGGGTTACCCAAAAATATATTTGATGTAATAGTGCAGTATTTGTATCTGAGATGTAGTGAAGTAGCAAAGTAAAAGTAGTCAAACAACTGTGTGTGTGTCAGTGTCAGTTCTTCATCCATGTGTGTGTGTCAGCTCTTCAGCAGAGCAGCAGCAGCAGGCCAGTGAAGTCAGCAAGTACTCACAGCCATGAACACGTGTGTGTGCATGTACCAAAGGCTCTTTGAGCAGTTCTCTATAGGGTCCTGCACTAGGGAAGACCAAATAAACACTTCTGACAGCCAAGGGGACAGATGGGAATAATGTAATCATTAATCAATCTACTGATGAATTTCAGATTTTCCCAAACACAAACTCCAATTCAAATGTGTGTTTATATTTATTTGTTGACATACTCGTTGAGTTGCTACATGACTAAATCTCTTATTTAACTTCTGTCTGACAGTGATCATGTGCTCCTGTGTAACAATTCAAAGTTTGAATCTCCACAGGCAAATTGCTTCATTCTTTTAAAATGTTATTGAAATTACTTTTGGTTATGTGCTTGATGTTCCCCCAGAAAATGATGGAGCTTGTTACCTGATGTTAGAAAATAAAAATGCTTGGTCTAACAACTTCCATTAGATCAGTGGTTCTCAACCTGTGGTACGCTACCACTGGTGGTACGCGGAGGAATCTGACATATACAAAATACAAATACATTTAAATACATTTTTGCTTTATTTATTGTTTTACATTTTATTTAACCTTTATTTAACCAGATGAAAACATTGAGACAACATCTCATTTACAATGCTGACCTGGCCAAGAAGGCACGTTCTTACACATAACACAGACATATCAAATACAGAGAACACAACTAAGTAAACAAAAAGATGAAAAGCAGTCACTAGCAGGCACATTTGGGACAGTAAGGTACACTACTTGTTACTGCAAGAGGAGCTGGTGGTAAGGACCTCTGACAACTTCAATTTAAAACAGGCTATAGGGACAAGTGCCCTCAGTTTGAGGCTTGATTGAATAACATTAATTAAAAAATAAATTATACTATCAAAATAGGCTACTACAACGAATGAAAATAAGCTTGAGATAATTGAAACTGTGGTTTGAATGGTAAATGGACTGTACTTATATAGCGCTTTATCCAGTCTTTAAGACCCCTCAAAGCGCTTTACATACTACATGTCGTTCACCGATTCACACCCATTCATACAGAGCAGTACCACTTGCTCTAGGACCTAACATTCACACACATTCACACACCGTTGGCCATGCCATCGGGAGCAACTCAGGGTTAAGTATCTTGCCCAAGGATACATCGACATGTTGACTGCATGGGCTGGGATCGAACCCACAACCTTCTGGTTGAAAGACGACCGCACTCCCTCGCAGCCACAGTCGCTGAATAAGTTCTAATAGGCTATTGTTGTTTTTAGATTTAGAAACGAAAACATTTTTTTAATGTATTTCTGGCGTTGCTAATAGAGTGCCACAGTGACGCGTGCTAAAACCCGGAATTTTCTAATCATAAATCTATCGATTAGCTTTATGATTAGAACATTATAAAAGTAGGGTAGACATGTGGAGATTATCCGACTGAACAAAACGTGATCCGTCTCTTAAATGTGTTATGACATTAGGGTCATGCAGAGTGAGATCGCTACCCCTTTAAGAGGGGTGTGGCGCGTGCATGTGTGTGTGTGGGTATGGTAGAGCGAGAGTGAGCGAGCGGGATATATGTTTTCTAGAAGTAAAACGAGGCAGCAGAAAAAGGATAGGTCTGTGATGTATTTTGTGAAACAGAAGAGCTAAATAAATGCAACGACCTCCCAAGAAGAGCTCGCTTCTCTCCAGTCATTCTGATAAAGTGGGTTATTGAACCCGAAGCGTGTTGCTTCTGCCCTGGGAGACGACAGAGAGTCATCCCCCCCCCCTGTTTCCTCGACTACGGTCTGGGAGCCGACAGGAAAGTTCAACACATGTGTGTCAACCACAGACCTTATTTTGAGCTATTTTCCAAAATCCTATGGAGAAATTGCATTGTTTTTTTGTCGAAGGAACCGGAAGAAGCTTACTTCCGGGTTTTAGGACGCGTCACTGTGGCACTCTATAGAGAGGCGAAGTCCCTCCCCTTCTGGTGGAGCTCCATGGGACCCCGGAAGCGGAAAAATATACATTGAAGTCAATGGAGAAAATGGAGAGGAAAAGGTTATCTTTTGATCCCGTTTGAATTGTGCCACGAATTACACATATGATGTTTGTCAATTTAAAAGAACATTTTGCAAGTCAAAAAAATAAAAATGTGTCGTAAAACTGTGAAGTTACACATTTTTTGTGTGAAACTGCTCAATGAACTACATCTCCGTTAGGGCAGAACAACACACGTCACCAAGATGTCCGTATGTCTTGTCAACAAAAGGATTGACTACACTCACTATCACCACAATGAAACACGTCCAGAAGAATGTCATGCAAAGCTGCCTGTCTGCCTTTGATTCTCTCTGAACTGCCTGGTCTTTTTAATGTTTAATGTCAACCATTTGTGCAGATAGCATGACGTAGAAAAAAAAAATCGCCAATGCTAGCGTTACCGTTAGCATTTCTCCCCCAGGCTTAAGTTGTGTATTATAGAATGATCACACCGCTGTGACAGCACTCTTCAAAGGGTTCACGAAATATGACTAGCCTACTACTCTTACTGTTTAACATGTTGGGTTACTTAATGTTAAGGCTAATAAAAATTACACGGGTGTAATGCTAACTAACGTGCTTGCTACTAGCTAGGTAGCTAACTTGATCCAGCCACTCCTGTTCCTTTCATCAGACGGGAGGCGAAAGAACGAGCAAGACCCATTGCTGGTATGATAACAACCTGGTACTAAGCACACAGGCATCTTGTTAAAGTTATCTTATCTTAGCCAGCGCCATATATATCGATGATATATCGCGCTGATATTAGATATCTCTTCGTGGAGGAAAACAATGGTGACATCACTTACGCGACTCTGGGATTTGTAGTCTTTCTAGTTGCGTATTTTTCATAGTTTTATATTTCAACAGTTTTACGACAAACTGTGACTTTTTTGACATGGAAATTATTGTTTAAGATTGACAAACATCATATGTGTCATTCGTGGCACAATTCAAACGGGATCAAAAGATAACCTTTTCCTCTCCATTTTCTCCATTGACTTCAATGTATATTTTTCCGCTTCCGGGGTCCCACGAGCTCCCTCGGAAGGGGAGGGACTTCGCCTCTCTATAACGACCATACTACCCGCGAACGATTAGCGAACGTTGCAAGCAAGCTAAAGAAAGAAGAAAGCTGAATGATGTTGTGAGAGGTACAGAGGAGAATATTACCAGCGAAAGTGAACAAGTGAATGAGGAGGAGGACAGTCATCAACCGAGCACAAGCGCAGGCTCCGCCAGCAACGCAAACGTGATATGCACAGTCACAACGCTGTGATGGAGGAGAGAAGTGACTCAGGAAGAAGGCATTTGCGCAAATAATGGAGAGAAGACTGTGACCGAGGTCAAAAGGGTCAGTGTATGTTTTGGTCATTGGATTTTCTTTTCACAAAAGGATATTCAAAAACTAAAAACGACTGGATATTTAATTTTCGTTTTCAAATTGAAAATCCCAAATTGAAATACGAGGCCTTTTTGCCTTTTTACCTTACTAAATGGTCTAATGGTGATTGGAGCGAGGGGCGGGCGAAAGTCACGGAAGTGATTTCAAAACAAAAGCACTCGTTTGAGCGGTGATAATATTATAAGCAAAGGGGAAACAAGGTGAATTTAGCGATCACAACGAAAACGGCCAAGACACATATTGAGCCCAGAAAAGGAATGTTTTCTGCAGTGCTGCTCGTCCACTGGAGTTTATTCTACCTCACGGTTAACTCACGGCAGCGGCCGCTGTAAAGTCTTCACTGTCCGACTGTCACACAAGCAGCTGATAAATATCCCCCATCCATAGTGAATGTGTTTCAGTCTGAATTGATGCTGTTTGGCATCACAACGTTGTTATGAAAGTTTCTCTGGCATTCTACAGGTGATGTTAGCATAGCAACTAGCAACCGAAGCTAATCAGACTATCTCGACTACTTGTTGCTATCATATTGTGGCATAAACCGTTTTCTACACACAATAAACAGAATCACACTAAGCTGGTTAGTGTTGCCTGACTTTATATAAGTGTTTTTTATAAGTGTGTGGTCGCGTTCTAGTCCCTTTTCTCAGCGCTACTGCTTGTTGTATTCGCTGTACTGTACTACTAACCGTGAACTGACCCCATCCAATGTAAGCGTGACGTATTTGGTTCTTAGATCTTGCCGGGTTGCCGACTCCAGCAAAGGTAATTTGTGTCTAGAGTGCGCCATCTAGTGGGGTCAACTGAAATGCCGGGTATTGCAGGAAAAAGGCAAAATGAATGCGGTCTTTACTATAATTTATATATGGCCCGCGGGCCTTAGTTTGCCCATGCCTGCCTTAGGCTCATCTGCTCCTGGAGGCGAGAGAGAGAGAGAGAGAGAGAGAGAGAGAGAGAGAGAGAGAGAGAGAGAGAGAGCCCTTTGTACATGTAGCTGTGGCGGAGAGCCAACTATTTTCTCAGGTGGTACTTGGTGTAAAAAGGTTGAGAACCACTGCATATCCAAATTATATATATACTGTATATATTCAAAGCGAGAATGATGCTCTGATTGTGCTTTCATTCCCTGTGTTTTTTAATCAACAAATGTGTGTTTTTGTAAACAACAGGAAAAGTAATGGGAGTGTTACAATCACGTCTTTCAGTGAAAGCAAAAAACCAAAATGCTGTTAGCTTTGATCCTGAACTCACCATAACCTGTCTGGGACACCAGTTCAGCTGCTCCTCCGATGGGCTTAGTAAAAACACCCACAATGCCTTTCCCCACGCCAGAGATGACTCCTTTGGCATGGCTTCCCGCTGAGCTATGCGTCTCCCAGTTCCTCTGGAAGTTCTGCATGGGCTGGTCTACAATGCCTGCAATCGCTCCTAAAGGAACAAGGACCAGGTGGTTGTGCTTTAGTATTGGGCTTTCTTCAAAACATTTATTTACATAACGAATGAAAGTACAGGATGCAAATAATGTCCCCTTAGTGATGTCATTTCAGCAAGACATGGGAAACAGAGTGAGATATACAGACATGCTTTTGCCCAACAGAAAATATCAGACCCTTTCTTGTATGACGTGTTTTTGGAGCTGTGCCTATAACATGTGAAATGTGTGTGGGAAGAACATCTTTTGATACATATCGAGTTGTTAAGGATAAAGAGATCCAATATTCATTGCTAATTTCAACGACTTGCTCTTGGGATTCAGGTGTTATTTGTAATCATTCTTTTTACTGCAATCTTAACAGTGTGATTGCAATTGTTCACGTTTTCAAATGTCTCTGGATCACTTTCTACCTCGTGTGAATGGGATTGTATTGATGTTCACTGTTTCTGTCATTTCTCATCTAAAAACCCTTTATGTTATTCAGAAGATGACTAATGAAGCTCAGCGCAAGTTCAACCAGGAAGACCGTCTTTACTCATTCATTCACATATTCCCAGTTTACTACTCTCTCTCCTCTCAATCAGTGATCGGGGGCGTCACTCCTCAGCTAAACGTATCACTTCGCCTCTATTCCCACAAGCCTATCATAGTGCATGGCTAAACCTTTACATCTGCTCTCTCCCCTCCTGACAGTTGTCATTTCAGGTGACTCAACGCAGCCCTCCTCCTCCACCCCCTTCCACCTTCCTTTCTTCCAAATCCAGGTTCAAGCTCAAACCACTACTCTTCAGACATCCATCAATCCCTTCATGCCTCCACCACCACTAGTGTCTAGACCCCAGGGGGGTTTCATCGGTTCGGTTTCCCCCCCTCCCGAATGATATTCCAGCACAACGGGGTCTAATCGCCAAACACCATTACATGCATCTGTGTATTCCCGGCAATAAATATATATCGTTACATCAAAAAAACGGATTGAATTCGTGAAAAGGTGAGTTACAGCACCAGGAGCAGATTTCAACTAAGTTATTTTTTAACAGAGATTACATGAATTGTTCTGCAATGTGCTGCTGTATTTCTATTCAGGGATGTTGTGTGTGTGTGTGTGTGTGTGTGTGTGTGTGTGTGTGTGTGTGTGTGATTGTGTGTTTGTAAATCTCCAAATACCTAACAAGCTAATGCCGAGTCGGGACAGCCCCTGCCTCAGTCCGTCCCCCAGGCTCTCTGGCAGCTGGCGCCTCCACTCCTCCTGCCGGGTGTAGTGCTCCTCATCCAGCGAGAGGCGGTCCATGTTCCGGGCCAGGCTCGTAGCTAGGTTGGTGATGGACGTCAGCGTGCCTGAACACAAACGTAACATGCTCAATCCCTGTGTTCAGTGTTTGTTCAAAACTGTACAATGCATGTGCTGTGTCTGGGAAAAATATAGAGTGAGTTATTACTACATATTATTAGTCCACAAATACAAAGGTGTGTGCATTGAGCTTATACATTTCCTGCTCTGAAACTAACCAGGCAATATGAATATCTGCGTTTACCTTTTGAGATATGTTTGACGAAAGACGTGGTCCCTCTGGATACTCCGCTGACGAAGGCCCCAGGCCCGCGGGTCAGCCCCTCGTATGGCAGCCGGAAGAAGTCCGACACGCCGTTCCCGATGCTGCGCACCAGGCTGGCAGGACTGCCCAGGATCTCCAGAGAGCCCACCACCCACCCTGAGGCACAGACAAAACACAGCACAGGATATTAAACCATACCTGTATTATAAAATGAATGTTCTTTCTTTTTATGTTTTATTTCGCAGTTACTTTTCAGCCTATTTTCAGTTTTCTCTTTCAGTTACGCTTCTCAGTTAACTTGGACTGAAAGCCTTGGTCTGGTGTTATACTAAACAATGTACAGAACTTATATAATGTATGATCCCACAGTAACTTTTTAAACTGCACATCTGGAACACCTGCTTTTCGGAGGAACATTCTGCATACTAGCCCCTGGAGGAAAACTCTCACTCTCCTCCTCTCGCCAAAAGCAGCTCAGAGTGGGAGCTTGATCCAAACATTTTACAGACCTACACAATGTTTTACATCATGATTATATTTTCAACATTGTGTTTATTCTATCAGAATTATTTTCTCGACGATACAACAATTCCCAAAAGCATGCACACTCCTGCATGAAATCATACATGTGCCACGGTTAGATTTACAGCCTCCTACTATCTCACCTCATCCCTCCCATTCAACCGTAGAGCCCCCTTCAGAGGGCACGGCTCATTGATATTTATGCACTGACAATTGCATCTCAAAAATCAAATAGTCATTTCTCAAGACGCCGAGCCCGCTCTGCTCTTACTCTCTGTCAATTTGCACTTGAGTGATGGGCTCTAATGGTAGGAAACTGTCTCCAGCCAGGCCTAGTGCTCGTTTCTGCTTCACATGGTGTCCCAGTTGTGGTCTGGGTAAAGCATAAACTCCTGACAGGAGCCGATGTTTACAGGGCGGCTGAGTCATGCTCGAAAACACTTAATGTGCATAAACTGGTGTGTATGCATAGATAGTGCACTTCTTTTAGTATTCATGTGTGTTGATATATGCCTGTGGGTGTATGTTTGACCAAAGTACCGTATATCCTAAAATATTCAGTCCCAAAATACAATGCTTCCCCTAACTTCAAGATGACGTAGGAACAGAAGTGTGCGGTGAAGTGACGCGTTGAATTACGAGCAGAAATGAGGGCTCTAACGAGAGACAGCGGGCAGGAAGTGTCGGCCCAGAACGCCATTCTGATGTGGAAATGAGCGGCTAAATCAGAACATGTGTGGAGGCTTTGACTCGACAGCAGGACAACGCAGGAGAGCTGCAGAGCCTTTACAGGGCATTACCTATAACATACTGCCTGCACACCATGAGTCATCAGTCAAAGCTTAGAATAAAAGGGTATATTATGAAATGATAGAATGTAAATCTTTTTCAAGCCTCCAGTGGTTCAGGTTTGACTTTGTGGAGCAATATAGTTTGTGATTCCTGCCACAAAGCAATGAAGCCCTTGGGATACAATCATTTCATAGCTTAACTCCACACATTGTGAGAGTCAATTGTGGAATTTCTTAATCGAGCTCATATCCTGTTATTCTTCTGTCCATTTCTCCCTAAATTGAGTGCAAACACCACTGGATTTGAGTTTTAGCGAAGTACAGCTTTATCCCTGCAGTTTGAATATTAAATACAATTGACCTTATTTCTGACTTGACGAAACAAAGACATTAGTTTTGTGGGGGGGGCTCTGTGTCGACGCCCTCCCACCTCCCCTGGGGTCATATACAAAAAATAACAGACTTTTTGTAATAGTTACATTAAACTGTAATTTGTTTAAATCATACAATATTGCAATATAAACAAACCTTTTCAGAAACACAGATTTTCAGATTAATTTCCCGTTTCTTGCAATCTACAACAGAAAGGTGAAAGGGGCTACATGTGTACTCACTGAATTCACATTGTCCTGCAACATTAAGGCCGAAATGATGATTACCATTGTTTTTGATCAATTTTGAGATCAGGATTATTTATCATGATTATCCATTGGTGTAAATTCATTTGTACTGCTCTTTCCCATTGAAATAAATAGAGCACTGCTTTCACATTCATGTAGGGCTGTCCTACTAATGTACCACCTAGGTCTCAACCCATATTGCCTGTTTTTACCTGCAATATGTATTGAAACATATCATTATTAAGGGAATATTTACAGAAAAATTGAACCCACTTTCTAGAGTTAAATTCAATGCAGTCTGCTGCTCTTTGAGATCCAAATTAAGAGGTCAGATTGAGAAGATAGACAATCTTGTGATTATTTGCCGACTGAGCTTCTTTATTTTTGCTTAAGTGTAAGTGCGGCCAGAAGCGGGCTGTATAAAGTGGAATACAGCAGGCTCTAAATACGCATGCTTTAACATCATCTGCACTTAGGACATTTACGAGCCAACATAATGACTTGTGCATTCATGCCATTAAAAGTGAAGGAATATTTTGATAATGATCCTGCTTGGTTTTTAGCAGATATGATAACAAGAATAAATCAGATGATATACTGTAAATCGGTGCTGTGTCAATATATAACACAAGCTGGCTTGTTGGACCCTTTGCTGACTGATGTGGCAGCAGGTACATTTGAGGCAGTTGAGAGAGGAAGACCACCTACCAGCTCTGAAGAGGGCCCCGGCAGCGTAGTGCATGGCCAGAGCGTGCACCAGCTGCCTGGCTGTGGTGCACAGCGGGCCTCTCTCAAACAGGGAGAAGGAGAGAGGAGTGTGGTCTGAAGCGATGTACAACTTGAGGGAGGCATGGATGCTGACCAGCAGGTTGACCGGCTGGATGCTCAGCCTCTGCAGCCGCACAGGGTGCACCAGCGCCTGCACCGCCTGCAGCACCTGGGACGGATGCAACACATTTAGTAAGTAAGGCCCAGGAATACTAATGCACAATATCTTGACTCTACCTCTAACCCTTTCTAGCATGCACCTTCATTATGTGACAGATTATCGTTTTATCCTGTCCTAAAAAATATTATCGAATATGATATGTATGTGAATGTATGATTACAACATTGTGACAAGAACAACACAAATCCCTTGGTTTATTAGTTAAATACTGCTCAAATTGAGCAGAGCTCCTGGGCATGCTTATAAGCAAAGTGAGCTTGGATGCTGCTTCCTGCATGTCTGCCCCAGCTGAATGCACCGCTGAAGTTATGATCTATTGAGAATGCAGTGACTAAACCAGAAGACATTCAGCCTGATCAGTGCCTCAATAAAAACATGCCATCATGAATAGTGGACCTGTTCAGGGAGGATGGGGGCTGAGCCACACTTTGTCCCCCTCTGTGGCTCTGCTGGGGCCGAGGCCATGGCACTGTCAGGGATGTAGGTGTGGAACAGGGTCTTAACGTAGTAAACAAAGGTGTCTTCCAGGTAGACTCTGGCAGGTTGGAGCTGGAAGGTGATCTGAGGAGAAAACAGTACAGAGATCAGCTGCTGGGCTGTCAGAAGAGGGGGAGAAAAAGAGATCTCCGTCCTCTGTGTTTTATTCTTATATATGATTATATAGAGTCATTATTCATTTGTTTTAAAGCTCAATAAATAACAAAGAAGACCTTTGACCGGCACTTTTCTAATTTTGTCCGGAAGATATTAACTTTAACGGACATGTTGACTGGCGAATAAAAATCTAACTGAAACTCTGCCGCACGGTCCCCTCGTTCCTTGGAAGAGGCGGAGAGGTGGGTGTTTGTCATCTGCTGGTGGACTAACCGGAGAGAATTAGAGGTTGCCTCGACGGGGAGGGATTGCATTGAATAACAGCAGCAGGAGCAAACGCTTGCCTCGGGGAGGGAGAAAAAGAGCCACAGCGGAGAATAAACAGAAGGGCAACCATGGCAACCATGCAAGGGAAGTCTTCTTCGCTGCTTTTGTGGCAGACTACAGCGCCACTTACAGGCCTGGCATATGTAGTACAGCGTCTCGCTTTCGAGCAGCAATGGCCGGTGGTGGCCCAACCCCACATTCCCCTGATAGGTGGAGAGTTGGCCATATAGGCGGAGCTCCCCGTTTCTGACGTCAGAACAATTTCAAATCTGGATCAGTCTGTATCAGATCCGTTGCAGCCCCGTTTTTAGAGATTTGGGTTTGGAGGAAAAGAGAGAGGGTTGTGTTTTCTGACACTTGGTGAGTTCCCTGACACACCGGGGACACATATTCATGTATAAAAGACGTACAAAAGTGCATTTTGCATGACAGGTCCCCTTTAAGAAAAAGGTTATAATACTGTTGATTCATAAAAATGTGTATGGAATAAGAGAAGGGAACTAGAAAATGCATTTCCTGCTGAAAATGTGTGTGAATGCTGTAAATTGTGTACATTTGTTGCTGAATTTAGCAGAGTTGAATGGTCTCTGTAGCTGCTTTTAGCTACGAAAACCAAGTAAGTGTGTTGCTGAACTTAGCAGAGAAATGCAGAAAAGTGAAATGATTTGAATCAAAATTGTTACAGCTCAAATGCATTGCAATGACTTTGTTGAAAACTTGAAAGTTAAATGTTAAACTGGAAGAGTAGGAAACATAGTGAAGAAGCTTAATATTTAAAAGAAAAGGTTTAAAAAAGGTATAAACAACAACATGTATAGCCTCAATGTCCTGAAATAGCTGAATAATGTAATAGTTACATGGTTTATAGCTGTAGGCTGAAGGAGTTAGATATTGAATGTAAGTAGTAGTGAATGAATGTGTATTAAGAAGAGAAAAGAAAGTAAAAACGCTTTGAAAAGCATCAGAATATTTTAACTGCAAACTTTTGAACTAAAACCAAACGTCACCAATAATGTGTAAAATATGTGGAACACGTTGAAGTCAGTATGGAGTCTCTATCAGACAGAAAATAATAGGATTAGACAGTCTTTAAACTCCAGTTTGTGTGTTTGTGTTTGAGGTGACGACGTTATCAAACACCTGTGTGCGTGCGAAGAGATCAAAGGTTACCATGGTGACGACGTTATCAAACACCTGTGTGCGTGAGCCCAGAGATCTAAGGTTTCCATGGAGATGTGCTGTGAAAGGAAAGCCTTTCCATTGTTCTGAATGAGAAATAAACCTCTTACTTTTCTAACTATAGTTTAAAAAACGGTAGCTGCTTTCGGTAAAATGTCACTTTGAAAGTATATGTTTGTCCTCATAAAGAGGCTGAAATGCACCACTACCCCATGTTCTGAAAATATGAATGTGTTCTTCAGACACGTTTTCATTTCTCTATATACTGGAAACACAAGCGTACTTTAATAGGTATGTAACACTGTCATGCCTTTCTTTTGTCTAGAAAGCTAATGTGATGGGAGCTAATATGCAGATGTAAGTCATCATTAGAACTATGGGGTGGTGATGCACTTATAAATGAGGATACAACTAAAGAAATAGTTTCACAGATTTTTACAAATAACCTTAAAAATATGATCCTGGCAAACCCTTATCCACCTGTTCTTAAATCATAAACACAGTAAAGAATCCAATCCAATAGAACATCAGAATAATTGTTCCTCTCTTTCCCCCGAGGGCTTCTGCAGCTCCCTTTATTGTGACAACAAAGACAGATCATGCCCTCACCTCCTCTGCATTGCACCTGTCCCCTGCCAGCCTCATCCTCAGCTGCAGGAAGCAGGAGCGCTTGAACTCCTCCAGGGCTTCAGGAGACTCAGTGGGGTTGGCCTCGCTGCTCCAGGGACCCCCCCCAGGCTCAGCACCGCTTCTCTGATCCTGGCACAGCAGCACAGGGAAGTGGAAACTGGCTCTGTTATACAGCTGGTTGTCTATCTGCAGGTTGGAGCAATAGACCTCGACCAGCGAGATGTGTGCTGATCCCAGGTCAGAGGCTCCCTGCTCCTGGGGCAGGGAGGGGGGGGCTGGAGCCAGGCTGAGGAGCAGCTTGGTCAACGTGAGTCTGAGCAGCTCCACAGATCCAGATGGATTGGTGATGTCATCACTTAACACCACACTGGCTTCACTGAGGAGCACTCTGCAGGACGCTTTAGGTGAGCTGAAACAAGTCATTCATGTTAAATGAATACATTTACACATGCTGGCCATTGATGCATGTTTAGCAATGATTTAGACAGTCATATGTTTAATTATACTTTATTACTGTCCAAGAAAGAAAACATCTCCATCTATGACATCATTCAAGTCCTAAGTAGGTGTTTTATTATTTAGACGATGTTTAATGAGGTTCAAACCACCGCAACCAAGAACATTGTCTGACATAGTTTGTTTACATTTACCTAATGTGTGATTATATTAATTTCCTGTTTTGCCAAAATAAAAAGTTGCTATGGAATAAAGCTGTACTAATTTCACTCATGACAACCATGAAGTTGTATTGCCCTCCTGTGGTCCAAATGATGCCTGTTTCTTCTTGTTTTCAGTCTAGAAACACATGGCTGTTAACAATAATCATGAAGCAGTTTGACGTGAAGTTAGGTATAACAACATGCATGAATAGTTTCTCAAGGTTCAATGTGTAGGCTGCATACAACAAGAAGAATAAAAGCACTGCCGGAGCACACAAACCTGCTGTGCTGGTGGATCACAGCGTCCAGGCCGCCCTCTGGTGCCAGACACAGAACCAGGGTGCCTTTCTCATACAGCACGTCAATGTAGAGACAGCCGAAGCCTGGCAGGAACACCACCTGTGCAACAACACAGGTCTGCAGTCAGATAGATCAATATGCCTATCATTAATATCCTCTATTGATGGACTATTGCTAATTTTTACTCTGTTCAATCTCGAAGGAAACTTGACCCTTTCACAGATTCATGGCTGAGTGCTCTTGATATATGTTTCAGAGCATGTGGCTGAGTTTAACCTCTACCACTGCAAGTTCACAGTGAGAAAAGGAAGCAGATCCCTGCTAAACTTGGCTGAGCAGTCATAACAAGTCCGACCTTTGACCCCTCCCCCCTCCCTCAGAGGTCAGACTGAGACCTCACAGTAACAGGAGATACACAGCCTCCACCTCAACCCCAGCCTGCAGCTTGCTAGACACAACACCTAACATTACACACACTTGTAACCCCACACAGGGACTGAACCAATATGTGCTGGCTGTTTACCTTACCACAGTGGACACACACACTTCATCAGACACAAATCTGTGTGATCAAGCTTAACACATTTGAATACAAGATGAATGTACATCAGTAGTGAATAATCATGTAAATGATCATTATAGGAGTGAGTTTCAGGATCCTAAATTGCAGTTTTAACCAGTAGAGTGGCCATACTTGTACTCCCAGTGGACTTTTTTGATTTTGATTAGATTTGAAGTTTTAAGTGGAGCTGGATCATTTGGATTTGACAGATTGCTAATCTTTTTGAAAAGATTGTCCACAGTAGAGGTAATCATTTTAATCGCATACTCTCTATATGGAATGGTCGCAACACTACTTATGCCGATCAGTCTGTGCAGAATCCAGCAAGTATCCTGAACACCGGAGGAGCCACTGATGAGGCTGTCACCTCGCTAATCCCAAATCCTGTTTTCCATAGTACAGGCTCCACCTATCAGTGAGAGCTGTGACAACAAGTTATTTAATGCCCATCAGTAGTAAATAAGAGTTTACATTTTCACGATAGGAGTTATTGAAGCAAATATTTGTGTTTAAACAAGTGTGACGATCATTTTTAGTAATGTATTTTTAGTGTTGAGGTATGACATACCCTTACATACGAGACAAAGTCCTGTATAATTGTACATCTGCCCCAACCCACAAGCCCTTACCTGAGTCCCGGGACAGTTGATGTCTATGGGGTCAGTCCAGTCAGTGGAGCTGTGGTCTGACGTGGTTTTTAGCAGCAGTGTGGGCAGCATCTCTTTCTGTCTGCACTCAGGGAAACTGGAGAAATGGTGGTAGAGCTCATGGTGCAGGGAGCAGTTAGCAGGCAGAGGACGGCAGTACACCTCAGTCCTTGCAGTTTCTATTTGAAAACAAGAAGAACCGGTACAAAATATTGTAGTAAAATGGTATACAAGTAGTACGAGATGAGAGTAGAATTGTGTCCCTTCCTACCTTTGACTGTTTCCTTCAGCATGAGTGGGACAGGACACTTGTTGTGGATCACCATCCGTGGACAGGGGTCCTCATTCAGGATGATGTATGTCACCCCAAGGTGTTCTTGATATGTCAGTACTATGCTTCTGCAAAAAATGAATAAAAACAAGCCCATGAATAAAGTGTCCACGGACAGCTCCTATCCCAGCCCCTTTCACCCCACACAGATAAGAGCTCACACCCACCAACATGTTACATGTCACATCCCTGCTATGTCCATTTGCAAATCTCTGAGGTGCATCCATGGGCAGACCCCGAACTGAGGGCAGATGCTGACACACTTTGGCTCTGTGTGTGTGTCCATATTTGTGTTTGGCTTCACGATTTACATTTACACACATTAAATAAGAGCCAATATGGCCTCTCGGACCAGAACATAAGTGTGAAGGCAAATATGATTTGCTCATTGGCCTTTGTATTGTGTGTACAATTGTTTCTGACTTGGACTTAAATTAGACTAAGACAAGAAAGACATGATATATGATAATGTTGAGGTTTTTTTCATTCGAGCTGTGACCAGCTGTGCCAGCCCGATTCAGTGCCCTGCTCTAAATGGAGCAGCCAGCATAGAACATACGCTCTGATTAACCCACCTACTGCTCAGGCCCCCCACAGACTCTGCTTCCCCAGGAACAGACACACTCAGCCTGGGGAAGTCTGATCGGATCGGAGCGGGCAGGCTCCATCCTGCTGATCCAACTCCACCATCAGGCTTGGGAAGTAGGCGGAGAAGCATGTATCTCAGCGGCAGAGGGAACTCCAGCGCTCCCTGGACGCTGGTCTGCAGGAGGTCCCAGCACAGCACAGAGCGGGGTCTGGACAGCTCTTCAGAGGGGGCCAGGCTGAACTGGGCTGTCTCTGGGATCTCGCAGGCCTGAGGACAAGTATGAAAAGGAAAGAAGAGGGGAGAGGAGATAAAGGGAAGGAAAGGTTGAACAAATAGTTGTAGAGCGGTGAGGATTTTAGGAGAGGAGAAGAGTGAAATTCAAAATAAGTTGTAAGGACCGAAGTGGAGTGGAGAGAAAAGAAAAGAAAAGGGAGAGGTCAAATAAGCATATGATGAAGGAAAATCATGAAAGCAAAACATTTGGATGTGAAGAGACAAATAAAGAATGGTAGTAAGGAAAGCAACAGAGAATAAAGCCATTGGACAAAAGTTTCAACAGAAGAGAAGAAAAAGTGATTACTCCAAAGATACATGGTAAAACCACATTGTTATTGTACCCTCCTCTCTCCCTTTGAGATCACTGCTAAATTGATAGCAGAGAAGCCCCGCTGTGCTGCAGAGCCCAGGACTGCAGGGATTAGGCTCTAAGCATGATGAATAGAGCGACTACAAAGGCATTCCTTGCCTTGTTTGTGGTCTCTGTTATTGTTAAGCCCACCGCTCTCTATTTCGTTTTTTTAAGCTCTTTTTCTAAAAAAGTTTTTTCAGTCAATTAGTGGCAACTGGCAAGCTCTGCCATCCTTCTTTAAGAGCATCTGAAGGCTCGTTAAATGACATCACTACATTGTTGCTCTCTTTGGGGACAAGCAGCATGAAAGCGAGAGGGGGAAACCTGCATCCAATTCTGGGTGTTTGTCTAATGTCCCAATGAAGTGCCATTGCCACATGGTGAAACATGGTGGAGGCGGGGGAGAGGGGGAGCAGCATGATCTGATGGAAAACGGCTTGCTTAAGTCTGAGCAATGAGTACGTGTGGTAGTGCTGGGTGGACGTGTGTGAGTAATGTGCATTGGGAATATACCGTATGTGTGAAGCTTGAGGAAGTTGAGGAGAACAGGACAGACATGATGCAGGGCCAACACACACATGTACATGAAGACACACACCGAGGCCGTATGGTTATGAGGAAGCAGTGAGGAATGAATGCTTTGGGCCCAGAATTGACACTTTTTCACTGTGTTGTAAAGAGATGGAGCAAAGACTAAGCTGGTTGGGAATTTGAGACTGGGTAGATGTTGTGATGTATGAAATATTTAGCCTTGTTTAAACCGGAACATTTTCTTATACTTTATGCCAGCACAAGCAGTTGTTTTAACTTTTTTAATGTATAGTGTGCAAAAACTCATATAAGAATAGTCCCTCTCAATCATGAGACTGACCCATGCATTAGAGATGTGTTGTGATAGATTTCCCACTCCTATTTAATGAATTCAGGACAATTCTGGGGCTCAACAAAGCAGGGGGGGGGGGGGCAGCATATAAGCAGGGGGTGCAGCCCGTTCTCATCCCCGCCCCTTGGTGTCTCTCTTCCCATGGCTGTGCTGATACAGAAGCAAGGCACCCCTTTAGCAGATGTATATTACAAAGCATTGCTATCTGAGGATGGGAACATATTGGTACATTTACTTCTGTTTCAGTTCAGCAGGCACAGACCAGAAAGTAGAGACGACAAAACCTTCCAGCAGTGTTTATACGGAGTGGTGGTTGTGTTTACATTTAACATAATATACATTTAAACCAGAATGGGTATTGCACAGACTACTGTGCATTTCAATCGAGAACAAAAAAGTACCCAGAGATGAAATGACTGACAATATTTCATGAAGTGAAAGACTTCCTTTGTGTGGTGGTAGTTTGAAAGGTGTGATTCAGAGAAACTCTTATTCAGTGTAAAGTAAAAGGACACAGTTTGTTAATGCACATTACCTGGCCGTCAGTTCCCAGGGCGTGGTCCGTCAGCAGAGGCCTGTACTGAATGGTGTGAGGAGTGTTGTTGACCAGGATGGTTCTGTCTTCTAACTGTAGAATCTGAATACCATGCCTCACCACAGACGACACACACAACTGACACAGCTGCAGAGGAGACAACAGACACCAAGTCGCCAGTTATAAAGTAGAACAATCATTCAAATACTTTTTTATAGTGCATTGTACTACAGAACATTTTCCCTGTGCTCACGATAACTCTTAAAGGAAATGTGTACCCACAAAATGAACATTTGCATATAAATGACTCGCCCTGTCAATCAATGCAGGAAAACCTTTTTCTCTCATGACTCGGGGAACGGATTTAAAACACTTCCTCATACACATTTTCATGCTTATGCGGACGCTCTACTCTTTCATGTGATTGTGTTCAAAAGTAAGGTTTCATTCAAATGCATGTGTTGGGAGACTTGGATTATAATTATACTGCAGGAGTTGAAATGTGAACATAGAGTAACTTTCCTGTTGATAAACGCAGCACCCTTTTACATATTATTCGTTCACAGTAAAGGCAAACTTAAGCCTTGAGAGTTTTCTTCAAGAATTGAAGGTCACACGGGTTGAGTAACTCTAATATACAATGATAACTTTGAGGGGGATGTATTCCTATAATGTATAATTCAATGACTTTCCAAAATGAAATGTCATGCGCATTGATCACTGTAACTTATAAACGCTTTGTTTCCTCACCTTCTGTCTGCCAGGGAAGGCTCCCAGGGTGATGTCGGCCTCTACATACCCCTCCTCATCCAGAGTGACCACCTCTGAGCCTGATCCCTCCTTCCACCGAGGAGAAGTCAGGTCATGCACCAGTTTGAGAGCTGTGGACTTGTGGACAGTGTTAGTATGGGCCCAGTAGATACCAATCTGGAAGGCTTCCTGGGTGGAGGGGGACAAGAGGGCAAGAAAGGGGGGAGAAAGGAAATCAGATAAGGAATTACAAGGAAAGAGAAAGGTCAAACACTGCCAGTCATGTCAAACTAAATGTAATATTAAAATGGTCTGTAATTGATAATGAAATGGACTGTATCCGATTGTATCAACTGTGGCTTCAAAACCAACAACTCAAGTTTGTGTCCATGTTTTCCTGCTCCCTGCATAACTTTACAAAAAGTCCTGATTGAGGAGTATATTACTGATGTTGGCTGATGAGTGTTGATTGCTGTTTATCTGGCTCTGCAGCTATCAGCCTCATCAAACATGCCCATCAAACAGCAACCTTCTCAGCGGACACCAACACTACTTTTCACTGGTCCTGCTATGATAAACAGCAGGAGCAGGTTGAAATAATGTTTTATTTGTTCCTATGACAACAGCTTTTACACATTTTTGAGTTGAACCACATCAGCAATTGCTCTTTGATACGCTGCCTTGCTGCTGAGCGCTTTGTTAGTTGAAGAATCTGTGTATGTGTTTTATGTTCCACAGTGGGAAAAACATCTGCAGACCTCTTCTTCTGATGTCAGAAGCCAGAGAGGAGACATGTCTACAGTAAAGAGTGACTGTAGATAAAGACATGCAGGGAATATCTTTACTCTGCAGCATTGATTTAGACGATTTTTCTAGCAGGATACATGTTCTGTAATAGGCACAATACCTTAAAGTTGGGGGGCACAATGATCTTTCCGGCTGGTATCTGCAGGACGATTGTCTCTCCCTCAAACAGCCACAGGTCCCATTTGGAGTGGTTGGCCAGCAGGGCCCAGGGCAACAGCTCTACCAGCAGAGTGTTGAGACCCGACTTCCAGCAGGATAACTTCACCTGCATGGGACTGTCCCACTGGGCCAGGGGCTCCAGCACCGACCTGTGGGGAGGGAACAGACTGTAGAAATCAATCAAATAAGTCAACTCTAATAGTGACCTATTGGCAGATATTAAGTATATGAGTATATAAACACAGAGTCAGTGGAAGCTTTGGTCTTGTTTGTTGCCTGATGCTTCGAAACTAACTGACAAAAGGTGTTTTAGATGGAAACGTTTCACATTCTGTAAATATTCCAATGTTTTCAACGATCTTCTTTTCACATGTGTCAAAGTGTGGCTTTCTCATTTCTGATCAGAACTCTTTGTGTAAATATTTATGCATTTTTAATTCCCTGCTGTGTAGATAGCAGTGATGATGCTGATGCTGATGATGATTATGCATACATCTTAAACAGCCCTTCAAAGAGTCAAACATGAATCTATTCTGTCAAAAACGATGACATTCGAAGCTCATTTCTACTGCTCTGAGTTTGTTTCCCATACTGCAGTGAGGCTATGTGTGCATGTAAACACTTCACTGAGATACAAAGCTATAATGACATACATATAGACAGGGAGACAGACACGCAGCTACCTGTAATGCAGTATTTACAAACAACAATTATTCTCAGCTTGGTAATAAAAATCATTTATGCTCAATTCCTTAGATTAAGGACATCATTTCATCTGTCTACTCATGTAAATCAGCTATGGACATGTGTTACACAGTGCAGCACACAGCTTTAAACCGACATTGAAATGTGTTGCATATAAACAAACAATTATTTTACTGTTATACAATGCAGAACACAATGACAATCAGTCAGGCTAAACAAATACATAGGAAGAAAAAGGTCTGCACACAAGTTATGCAATACAAACAGATACAGAGAACAGTTGACAAGACATCTGGGAACACACACAGGCATGTGGAGACACAGACAAACAGACTGAAACACGGAACCATTTTTCCACTGATCCACCAACACAACAGTCATTTCACGGTAATCATGGTCTCATGAACCCTAAACAGCGTAGTGTCAGAAGAGAGCCAAACAAACAGTTCTCTCAGACTAACTCTAAGTTCAAAGCCATCAAAGGTTTAACTTCTTCCTCTCCCTCCAGGCCGCCTGGTCTCTGCTCAGCCCACCGACCTGCCACCTCAAACGTACCATACCCAAAGCCTGCCTGCTGTTGAATGGGACCCTAAACACTGACGATGGCTTTTTCTTACCATTTACCCATGTTTGAGTGTTTTATGGGACAATCACCTCGAGCCGGAGGGCAGAAAAGTTTAAGGCTCATAAATCACATTACAGAGCTCACAAAAGGGTAGTTGAAAGGAATGTGTCTGTCCACACCTGCCAACTCTGAAGTTGAGGTCTTGAGAAGTATGGATTTTGAAAGCTACAAACACACGCATACACTGCCTGCAGCAAGGGGTTACCTAAACCCCAACCACAACACGATGTCTGTTTAATCAGAGCCGAGGTGCCCCATTAAGACACAATATTTACACACTCGCTGGTTGGTTTGGTTTCACCGAGCATTGTGTCCAATGCTTTTGTGTTTTTCCCCTTCGATTCGGAAAAACAAATAATTATTTCGGAGTTTAGGATTACCGAAGACACTACACTACCCATAATCCTCAGCTGTCATTTGGGACGATGCCAGTCAGCTCTGCTCGACAAACCCCATGATTAGTCCTCAAGCTCTGTGATTGGTTGACCTCCAACTGCATTCCATATGAAAAAAACGTTTCGTAAAAGATAAAATCATACTTTATACAGTGCTTGCTTTACTCTTTGAAAGTCATCACATGAATGCATTATTTATCTACAGAGATCGGGCCTCAGAATAGACCGGAAACTATTCTTTTACTAAATAAACTTGCCTTGCCTAAGGTCTGCTGCATGTTTTGTTGAATGTGTTATATTTGATGAAAACATTTAAATATTAAGAGTACATACTTTCATAGGGGGAAAGTAGAAGGTCAATGATAGAAATATAGAATATAAAAAATCAAGAAGATACTGTAAGTGATCTCTACAATAAAACAATTTAGTGCCGGATGTACAAATATATTAATAGGAGGATGTGCAAAACAGAAAAACGAATGAACCTTTATTAAAACATTCAATAATACTTTAGGTTAAGATAGATGTCTTGTAATGCTCTGTTGGGGAACCTGTGACCCAAGTTTTCCATTCATTGCTTAACTACACTGTAGTTGTGTATATGATACAGGATGTGCAAAATAGCCATTATATACAGTTTTTGATGAACGATTAGAGAATAACGAGTAATGAATACACTTTATAGAGATCTGCAGATAAATGTTTAGTCTTCTCAAGCACCAACTATCAAATATCTCTCCTGATTGTTGGCACTTGACAATCACCTTCCCTGAATTTTACTCAGGTGTAACTAAAATCTGCTTTAAGGGTTGTTTATATTTCACATCATTAATCAGAATCTGCAAAGTAACTAAAATAAATGTAGTGGAGTAAAAATACCAGGTTAACCTCTGAATTGTAGTGGGGTAGAATTACAAAGTAACAATACATTGCATGTTTTACATGGTGCTGTAACAAAAGCATTACCCAAATTGGGATCAATAAAGTATATGTTATCTTAAGATGATCGATGGCTACTGCCATATTTGCAAAATATCCTGTTTTGGATAGTGTGCCGTCGTTGGGCTTCATTCCCTTTCAAAGTGCTGTTTGACGCTTGGCGTAAACTTTGCGCACTGCCACTCCAACATCCAATTACAAAGCTTGAGGACTAATCACAGGGTTTGTCAAGCAAAGCACATGGTGTAGTCCCAAACGATAGCTGAGGATTATGGGTAGTGTAGTGTCTTCTGCCATCCTAAACTCAGAAAAAACGATTTGTTTCTCCGAATCGAAGGGAAAAACACAAAAGCATTGGACACAATTTAAACCTATCAATGTCGTGTTAATTAACAAAGGTAATGTGGTGTTTTTGAGTTGATGAGTAGTGCAGATATCACTGTCAAATCAATCGACAGTAAGGAGAATACTTACTTCCGGGTGTACAATTCTCCGTTATCCAATGGGAATGGACGCTCACATTGCCTTTAAGAGCTTCCGACATAAATGGATGCGGTGCTTCCATGAGCGTCAAATACCGCCCCCGATGGGAATACATTGCAATCAGTTGAAAGCTCTTTGCGTCCGTTTATGAAGCTGAAGGAGCCTCGGCGCGTCCCAACTGCATGCCAAAGGACCCTGACCAAGCGTGGCTATTGGACGACCAGGGAGTGAGACTGTGTTGCTTTTCTTGTACCTTTTTGGCTCTTCAACATAAAGTGGCAGATTTCTGTTTCAGACAAACTGCCACAGCCCCTCACAGGATGTGAAATGTGCATTGGCCTTGGACTTTTAGTCTCACAGGAAGAGAGAGGTCTGACTGCCAGAGAAACCTGACACTGCACCTCCAGATAGCCGCCATTCACTGAGACTCAGTGTGTGTGACATTAAATGTGGGTGATGTGTGCGGCGATGTGCGTTTATAACACAGTGTTGTGAGTGTGGGTTGGGCAACAATCTGTGTGCGTCTTTGGGTATGGATAGAAGCAGAGAAACCCGGGCGACCACAGACAGATCCACTCTCTGTAGCTCAAGCCTGTGGGGGGGCATATGGCTGCGTGTCTTTCCGCTGCTTCAAGATGTGATTGCTTTGTGACAAAAGACAATTCCCAGAGTGACATTTGTGGAAAGATTCACATGTGTGTGCAGCTCCATTGTTTATGTAGCCTCATGCGTGGGCCACATAAACACACATTTGCTCACATTTATTCAGTACACACACTGTATGCTCTGCAAAGCTGTGCCAAGTTTGAAGTGAATGCAAAGCCCTGTGACGAGTGTGAGAAAGTGGGACTGTGACAGAGTGACAGCCTAAATCTCCGGTCTCTGATGTATGGCTCTGCATTGTCTTTGCAGTTACAGTTTTATTACGTGAACAAAGATTCGGTAATAAAGAGAAGCCTCCCTCATTAAAGGGCTTGCTTGCACAACTTTGAGCTTTGGGGATTGGATGCCATATGAAGACTACTATTAGGAAAATGGTGGTTGGTCTAAATACAATTTGTTATGAAATGTAACATTAAGATTTAACGCTTGTCACATAAGTTCTATAATAAAGAGGGAACATAATAACACATGTTGACTGCAAAGTGTCCTGGTGTGTTGGAGGCTTGTGCACTTCGTGTGTGAACTTGCATGATGTGGCATTATTTCTCTTTCCTGCCTTGCTTCACCTTATTTAGCCAACCCGGTGCTTGTAGGTGGGCTCCTCAAGATTTGTTTAAAAAAAGATGATCAACACTAAACATGTAAGTAAAAGTACAAGATGGCTATTATTAAAATGCAGGGCACTGGACATGCACACAATACTGTACCTGTCAGTGTCCTTGGCTACGTAGGGCCATGGGGGCCCAGTGGAGTTCTTTGGACCGTAGAAGTCAGCCAGGATGTGCTCCAGGTTGTCCTCGTTTCCATTCTTGTGCACTATCTGTTTGATTAGGCTGGTGGAGATTGGTACAGCACACTGGGAAGCATCCTCATCATGCCTGAAAGACGGAGCACAAATCGTTATAGATATCTCTAACAAGAGAAACATGTGCCATGTATTCCATTTTCTGTAACACATTTCCATTGAAATAGATAGCTCACAGAACATGTATATATCTTTCCCCAACAATCTGCAAATCGTGTACCAGCTGATTTTATTTATGCCGATTACCCCCCCCCCCCCCCCTCGTGGGGATAGTTGATGGCATGAAATGAAAAACGACATACTCGGGTTATAAAAACATATGGTTGTGAATCACTGCTGTATATAAGCAAATCTGCCTTGGAAGCGTCTTCACTTATTTGACCCCAGAACCAATTGAAAGATATTTTTCCTTTCACTATAGAACAAGACATCTCTTGACAGCATCTGACTTTTCTCATTGTTCTGTTCAGAACGATTCAAGTGACCTTAAGCTAAACTCTGCTTTTACCCTAAAACCTCCATCTGCCTTTTGTTCTGCTTTTTTCGTCCTGACATGCAGTCTTGCCTTGTAAACACAAATTCGTAAAGATCATAGAAAAAGCTTAACAGCAATACATAATCCTATTGGATACCTCAGCCCCAGACACTGGTCAATTACGGCTTTGCCACAAGAAAAAAAAGGAACTAAATCCAAACTATAATAGCTTCTTCTCTTCCTCTGGGCTTCATCCAGCTCTATTTGGCTAAAGTGTAGCAGCCCCCTTACCCCAGATCAGTAGTTTATTAATAGAGCTCATTGTGCTATAAAAAGAACACAGGGGCTATAGCTTTTGGAGCTGGGGCAAGACAGAGGAGAGGGACAAGGTGTTGACAGGAAGCCTTTCATCCAGAGCAGTCCCCAAGGGGGAAACTTGAAGAGGCTTCTAATTGTAACCCTCAGCTTTCAAATGTGGTGGCCAAGATTTGGAGAGCGGGACATAACTGTTCTGGTTAAGACTTGTCTGTCTCTTGTGTCACAGACCGCAGCTCAGCTCTCCACCTCGTCCATTAGAACCCACAACTATGTGTAATTACAGGAAGGAAAGACGAGCTGTTGACCAGCGAACATTGGAGATTGGATCTGTCCTAGAGGTTTGGGGTTGTGTGTGTTATTGTGTATGTGAGTGAAGGTACATGTACAATTGTGGTAGAGGATGCAGGAGGATGAGGGATGGATTGAGTTGGGGGTTCAAGGAAAGGGGTCTGTATGTTTGTGCAGTGAGAGGCAGTTTAGAAAGGGGATGCTTTGTGGTGGCAATCCAGAAAGACAAGACACTTAGTTGTTCCTGAGCTTGCTTTATGAAAAGGATTTATCTTCCGCAATAGGCGCAGATTCATTCCCAGTCACTGTATGGCCACTGTGGTTCCTTTATGGCAGCAGAAATCAAAACAAACTTTGTGACTAGATATCTAAACACACAACAGTTTCAGCAAAGATTTCTCTCAGGAGGAGTGAATTATACCCAGTGTTTATTCACATGCTACCAAAGGGGTGATGTTTCTTTCATAAAACAACATAGATTAAAGATGTACAGACAACAAATATGGTCGGGACAACATCAATACAGTATATACATATGGTTGTTATTCCCCCTGGGGCCACCCATATTGACACATAAACACTCATGAGACACTTTGGAATAAAGCATCTATCATTTAAATGTTGTGACATGACACATGAGGTACCATAGTGGTGTTATAAGATATCATATGACCAACAGATGGAATACATGGTATTTATTTTTATGTGCACATTTCATGCAACATTTTGACAACTGACTTTGCTTAGTGGGACCTAACATAATACAATATATACAGTAAGGAGCTGTCTCTCAAAGGGGGTTTGGTGAGTATGAGCGAGCGTGAACACACCGACCGAGAACCAGGCGACTCACACTGGCACATTGAAAACAAAGACAATGACATGTAGACCACACATGGATACCAGGACACATGTGTGCATACATACTACTCATCCAACCGTGCATACGTGTGCATAGACAAACACAATCCTCTACGCAGACACACACAGACAAATAAGTAGCCAATAAGGGGCCATTAACCTGCTCTCTGTCAGGGCCTGTACCTCAATAAGGAGTCATTCTGGTCCAACCTGACACGTTGGAATTGGAGCAGTGGCTCAGCTGCTGCCAAGCTGGCTTCCTATTCCCATCAAATGTGCTTGCACTAACCCTGGATCATGTCTTCATGTTGGCTCACAAGAATCAGAATGTGGTGTGAAACCACAGAGCAACTTGCAGGTTAGAGGCCCCAGTGAATAAACGTGTAGGATGTATACACTAGATTTTCAAAAATATATACATACTGTAAATATACACTACAGTGACATCTGGCGTCGTTTTTGTAAGACATTTTCACTTCCGCATAAAAAAAGACCACCCGCGTGTGACGTCACATCAGGGAGAGCGGCCGGTCTAACGTGGATCACAATGCTAGTTTTGACACAGAAGAGGTTGAACATGTATATTCGAATGCATATGAAGGACCACAACCTTATGATTATGAGCCTGCTAGGCGTCAAAGAGACCAGGAACCAAGGATTAGAAGAAATAACAGCCATCGGCGAGAAATGGAGCTTTGTGTGAGGAGAACCAGTGGAGAACTGGGCAGCTATCTTGGTGAGTGACCGGCGTTAGCTACAGTTAATGTTAGCTAACGTCAGTCACATCACAACATTGTAAAGTTAGCTATCATATATCAGGCTATAACTAAAGTAGTATTGATAATATAGTAATGTTACTGGCAGGACTGTTGATACTGATCCATAACAGAAACTAATGCGCAAGTATCAGCCGTATCTCAACAGAGAGAGGGAGAGTATGTGCTGCAGGGAGGGAGAGAGGGAGAGTACGTGCTGCAGGGAGGTGGACGCACAACGCACCCAGGAAGGAAAGCTAGCTCCGGTCCTTTTCCTGTGAGGGAAACTGTGGACTCGATGTCCTGACAGATCACCATGACTACAGATGGTGAAATGCAATGTAAAATTACCGAAAAAATACCAGCTCACTAAATCACAACCGCTCAACCCAACTACAAACTACTACCGCGGATTTGGCAGAGAAGGAGTCCGAGAAAGTTGCTCCCCCATGTGACGTAATATGACGCGTTTGACGTTAAAAAAACAAACAGTTTTTAGTAGCAGAGCTCAAAACGGCTCCTTTCCCTCTGAATTCCTTATGTCTTGTAAAACATATCAAATCCTGCATTAACTTTTTTAATTGTAATTTTCAGGCAAGGTTTTAAAAAAAAAAAACCTGCAAGTTGCTCTTTAAGGAGTGTCTCTATCTTTGCTGAATGGAAGCATGACAAGCCCGTTACAGAAGACCAGAGTCAGAGCCTGTCTTTTATATAATACTAATAATATTAGTGTAGCATCATATTTATCTGCAACTGTGTCAAATATACATGTTAAAAGCAAGCGAGATGTTCTCTCTTCTTTGTACCTGGCCTGGAAGGTGAGGTGGTGTGTGAGGTCGGCCTCCGTGTTCAGCAGGGGCTCCTGGTGGCCCTGACCCTGGACCAGCTGGCTCTCTCTCAGCCCCAGACTCCTCTTCTCTACATGGAGGATGACTGGATCTGGCAGGTGGCTCCTCATAACAAACAGTGGACTAAAGACCACCTGAAACAGGACATTCATAAGAACAGTCATCAGTTAGTGGATGTTTTCATTAGCTCTTGGCGCATTTCCACTGCAGCGGGTAGCCCCGTTTAAGCGTCCTTAAGCGGCCAGGCCAGTTTTTGGTGGCCTTTCCATATAGCTTA
>CALSBZ010046768.1:210922-224941 GCA_943591055.1 Gobionotothen gibberifrons
TGTCCTCCTGCAGACACTCCGAGTCTCCCTGCCACTGGAACCACTATCCGTCTATTGTCCTCCAGCAGGAATGTGCTTGGACGCACATAACACAGATGAAGAGTCTGTCCGCAGTGGAGATGTAATCAGCGTTCCTGGATGCTGCAAAGAAGGGTTGACAAAACCGAGGTCGTCTTTGGTCGTCCACCCATTACTACCATTCCTTCATTCTGCCTCACTCACACTATAATAGGAGATTTGAGCCTCAGAGACATTAAGTAGAGGATTACAAAACACCAGTAGCTTTGCACATTCATTTAGACTCAAGGCCCAAAGAGGCGTGTGAGTTTTTGATAGTTGATACTCATCAATTCCACTCAATTCAACTTTACATCTAAATTACATTTGAAAATGATGTGATTCAAGTATTCTGACAAGTCTCTGTACTGCCTGTCTTATTTAATGTCATGGGCGTAGATGTGAAAAAAGAGGGTTGTGGAACAGAGGCCTGTTTTGTCTGGTGAAATAACCAGAGGGACCAGGGAGCTAGCCACCTAACAAATGAGAAACAGGTTTATACCCAGACAACAAAACCAAAGAATATGTAATACTTTGTCCTCTGGAAAGGATAAGTATGGGTAAGAGTGCAGAGAGGCAGACAAACTTGAACTGTCTACCATGTAAATAATTGAAAGAGAGAAGGAGACTAAACAGCATCCTTGCCAAGGCAGTGAGGGCTAACCCGTGTAACATGAGGGAATTATGGTTTCTTTAACAGCTGTCTGCAATGCTCCTCTCCTCGTTGACTCCCCATCCCTGACAAAAGAATCAAGGCAGTGCAACATCAAAGCCCAGATTTGCAAGTCTAAGAAGCGGTTTGAGAGCTGGAAGAAGGTACCGAGAGAAGCATTGTGTGGGTCTGTGGTTGAGAAAGGAGACGTTAAGAGGTTTATGCTTGACTAACATTGTTCAATAGTCCTCCCTCTGGTGTCAACCAAAGCATGTTAGACATCCAGGGTCTCAAGGGGTCCAGGAGACGCAGAGCGGCAAGTGTTTGCGTCAAATGAAGGGAGCTGACAAAGGAGTACTGTGTGAGAGCAGAGAGGTTTGTAAACCGCATGGGGGGTTGAAGGAGTCAGTGGTCCAGGACCCTTGGAAGGACAGAGACTTTGTCTGTGTCTATGAACACAACAAAAACAAAGGCTTGCCCTGGGCATGTAACATTACGAACAAAGACATAAATGGTTTTGCTACACCACGTTCAGATTTATATGCACCCAAACACTCATCCTTTCTACTCTCCAATACCTGTTCATGACTTTACCGACTCTCCAAGCTTGCACAGGGCAGGAACACATCAGTCCACAGGAGGGATAATACATTACACATGTGTTCAGATAAACACAAAAAACACACATACTGTACATATAAGTGAAGAAAAGGTGGTATGCTCTTGATTACATGCTGACCGTAGTCTCCAATACCCTGAGGGCCTCTGATCCACCAGCAACAGGAGGCTAGACTCAGGCAACATGAAAGTAATTGATGTCTCCACTGGTTTGACCATGCAATGCATAGTGCAATGTAACACTTCACTACAGAGAGGATTGGTTCCCTGAGATGAAACCACAGGCTCTCTCTTCCGCCTGGGTTAATCCTAAACAGCAACTGCTAACCACAGAGTGGTCTATTGAGAAATAACACTGAAGCCCAGGAAAATGTACCACATCATGTTAATTCACTAAAATAGTTTCTACACAGCAAATACCAAAGTGTTAAAATCCCAGAGTGCTGATGACCAGACTAGAAATGTTTACACTTTGGAGTAGAATGGACATAAAGTACACTTCTCAGAGTGCACCAGAACCTCTCTTTGGTGTTGTTTCTTGGTGTGGTGTTGGTGTTGACTTGTGTAGTGTTTATCCCTCAGAGTATATCTTTGCATTGAGTCTGTCTGGTCCGCATCTGATCTTAGGTTTCGATTCGTCATCAGGTTTAATGCAGCCTCGTGACCCTCGGCTTTATGAAAATATTCTCCAGGAAAAGCGCGACCGTGACCGTTACAGATTGATGCAAGAGTTACCCCTGGATTCTACCGGGTCCGTCTGCGTCGCGTTACGGCCGCGCCGTTCGCGCCGTTCGCAAGGATCGCGGCCACTCTAGTCAATGGGTGCTATTCCACCAGACTCGCCGCGTTACGGCTCAGAAGCGTCCCAGAAGCGTCCCAGAAGCGTCCCAGAAGCGTCCGAGAAGCGTCCCAGAAGCGTCCCAGAAGCTTCCCAGAAGCGTCCCAGAAGCTTCCCAGAAACGTCTCGGCGCTGGGCTCCGCTAAAAATAGGATTCAAGTCTATTTTTCGACGCGACGCGAGGCATTGCAGAGGCGGCGGGCAGGAAGTGGACCGGTGACAGCATCCGGCCCATCCCCCAAATAAACTAATTTTCAGACCCTATCCCTCCGTAGCCTTTCAAGTAGGAGGAGAAATGCCAGCGTTCTCCTCCGGTTTACAGGCACTGTGTAAATTATATATATAGAATAATTCTGATGATGAATGCATTTTTTTACCACTAAAATACAGCAACACATCTTTGATTCATGTCGTTTATAACTGGGATATTACAATTATTATTAACTTTGTCTGTACAAAGTAGCCTGTCCAGGAAATATGCCCAAATCAACAAAAACTGCGAGCCGGCAGGCAAGACGCTCCGCTTCTGAAATGCTCCTGAAACGCGCCTGGTAGGGTATGACGCCGGAGGAGGCCGGACCAAAACAGCGGCGCAGCCGTTACGCGATGCATACGGACCCGGTGGAATCGAGGGGTCAGGGGGAAAACCGCTCCTCTTTCCAATCATTCGACAGGGGGTAACGTTACGGAAGTGCCGCAGCGGCCTTGGATACATGTTTTTGATTCCATAATCAACTCTAGTCTGCAGGCAAGTAAAAGTACAAATACCACCCTGTGAAAATACTATAAGTAAAAGGCCTGCACTTAAAACCTGACTTAAGTAAAAGTATGCGAGTATAATCATCTAAATGTACTTTAAGTATAAGTAAAAGCACTCATTGTGCAGTGAAATTGTCCCTGTCAGTGTTTTACTATTTCTGGGATGCTTTTAGGTTTTATATTACTGCTGCATTAATGTATATGTTGCATTTGACTTCTGTTCATGGTAAATGGCCGAGCTGATCTGATTTGCTATCAAAGGTTTTTGTCAGTGTCTGACCCATCCATCAAAATAAGATGTACAGTGTAGTTATATTTGTGTTGTTATCTTACAGTCATCCCCAGCCTTCAGGAGTGCTCTGGTCCAGTGGAGGAAACCCTACGCATGTTTTCAAGAATCTGATGTGTACTTTATTTCCTGAAGTGTTAATGATTCACCCCGAAATTGTTTGTTTGGTGTACACCAGCTAAAGAGCACTGAAACAACTCTTTATTTGGAGTTTATATTTTAATCTTTTGACAGCGTTCAGAGAACACCAAACTCTTGGACCTATATACACCCGAAACTGGTGTTAAATGTACTCAAATAGAGTACAATGTACACTGTGGTTTTTGCAGTGTAGCTTGATCTATCGGATGCCGGAAACGTGGATGTGGATTTGTGTCTTTTACTGGATCTGCCTAGCCACATCCAACTAAAAATTAACATCTGTATACAGCACAAAGTGGTTTGAAACAAATATATATAATTATAAATCTAGATAATTCAGTTGGAATACTTAATGTGTGATGCTCATTAAAATGTCCTCATAGTTACAGCTGTTTTTTCGGAATTATTTTGATGAGGGTTGTACAGAATATATCGCGACGTATTCCTGGGTGACAGGGTCTCATGTGACCTCTACTTCCTACTGTGCGCAATACACCCGAATGCAGCACTATTCCTGTGGGATTGGTCATGCAACATTAAGGTGCTGTCCGTGGTGCTGAACTCAGGGCAGCACCAATGGGACGCCAGCACTCACTGATTCCTCACCTGCACCTCCCTGTCCTCTAATTCAGGAGAGAATCAAACAGCAAGATGGTTACGCCAGGCCGAGACTATTGATTCAGAAGTCTAACTCACAGGATGTAAGCTGTGGGTATAAGCATTTAAGCCACCCTGGTAACTTGTATGCAAGGGCACCATCACTGCATCCTGCGCTCAACGCCATCAAAGATGTGTGTGATTGGATCAAAGAAATGCTGCTACACTATCTATTGCTGTCCAACAGCTGTACTTGAAAACAGGCAAGACATGCTGGTCTGTCAAACACAGAGGAAACACACAAGAGAACCAAAGCCTTATGTGTTGTTCAAGGTTCAGGACATGGTTTGGTGAACTTGTTAGGACTTGGACCTCAATTGAATAATTCTGTGGTCACAATGTGGCCCCGAGTCATAAAACATACCTACACTGTTGTCGTGTGGACACCAACCAGAAACACTTCTGCTGTCCAGACAGGGTTGAAACCTGTGGTTTAACATTCTTTGTTGTAGTTTCAAGGCCAAGTGTTTGATGGAGAGGATGAAAACATAGCTTTCAAAATGCTAACATATTGGCAAGTTTAAAAAGATTTACATAGAAAACAAATATAAGATTCTAGCTGTTCAGCTCTCATCAACATGGTAATTAAACTAATCTCCTCATGTCAGAGGGAAGGCTTCCTCTGGGAATACATACACAGGGAGTGGAATTACCAGCTACCCATATACACACTCACTCAAACTCACACACACACTCTCACACACACACAGAGACACCCCCCACAGTCATGACAGACCAATGGCTCAACAGCTATTCTACATGTAATCAAATCCCACAGCATGTCAGTAACGGCCCGTCCACACTACAGCTTCAAAAAAAGCTTCCAACGCGTCTGCCCATTCACTTTGAATGGGGTGACATCACTTTGCCTCGCTTTTCGCCGAACTGAATTGTGGGTAGCTTGGCTGAACTTCTCCGCCGTCTCCGGCTTCAAAAGTTGAAAATTGTTCAACTTCTGACGCCGGAGAAGCTGGAGAAGTCGGAGAAGTTCAGCGCCAGCCAATCAAATCCCGAGTCTGAAAATCTGACAGCTCAAGCCCTAGCCAATCGAACCGCGTCTAAGCTGGGAGAGATATCCCGCCGTTCAGTTCTATATTTCAAAAACAGATGGAGGAGAAACTAATTATCGCCGTAGAAAATCACCCGGTTTTGTTTGACCAGTCCCTATTAACTTACCGGGATACAACCGGAGGAACCAGGCATGGAGGGAGGTGGCAGAGACAGTGGGTGAAACTGGTAGGTTTTCGCCTGTTTGGGGATTTTATATCCAGTTTACTTCGTTTTAACATTGCTATTGCTTTGTATGTCGGGGGCGGGAGATTCATGTGATAGGTTGTTGGTCGCGGTGCTCGCAAAAAATCCCTAAGCTTCAGACACGCCCAGCTCCAAGCTTTTTTTGAAGCTGTAGTGTGGACGGGCCGTTAAGAGTGAGAAAACAAAGTCTTATTGATAATCAGGGATGAGTTTGGAGGGATGAATAGGATTGCATTTTACAAAGACAAAGATAAGAAGTGGTGTTGAAGGTGGAGAGTCATTCTCATGGACATGTTGGCTGTTGCAGCTGTGGAAGAAAGCTTGGGAATGTACATTGCTTTACAATGGTTGTTCCGTGGGTTGTAGAGAGATGAGAATGGCTCCCTAGAATATGAAGCAGCCATTGATTGAATAACATTGCTGGCAGCATGAAGTTGAAACGTTTTCTTTTGTCTCTTTATGAGGTTCAGAACTTCTCCAGACGTAATCTATGAATCATTAACCAAGCCTGCTCCCAACTAGCACTGCTGGGAGAAGCAGCTTCAGCACTCCAGTAACATAAGAGCACCAACTAACAAAAGGAGTTTGGACATTTCTGAGGAGCTGCAATCTCCTTGGTTGAACTGTCCAGTGAGCAGATTTAGATCCATTTCAGAACAGAGATGAAGGCTCAACAAACCTCAAAGCTAAAGTCTGTGATCTGTGAAGAAAATGTTCACATCCTTGGAACGTGAAAGTGATGTGTATAAATAATCTGTATGGCTGACTCCATAAAGAGACAGATGCATTCGCTCACATGCACGCACCAACGTAGATTGATGTTAATACAGGGTTCATTCTACCTCTATCCTTTACTGACTATTGTATTATTTGAGCTGTGCTGAGTAAGAAAGCCAAGTCCTGCTCCCTCACCACAGACATTTGTCATGTGACCTGGAGCAGGAGTAAGAATGGTGCACAGACGAATGAGGCTGTAACCCGACCATGACTGTGTCTATGGTAGACATGATGATTCACTCTCTCTAAAGACTGATGACTTACTGACTCACACATCATCCAAGGCTTGGTGCCAAAGACACAACATAGTTCAATTGTGCATCTTCAAATTGAATCTAATTGATCAAATATACTTTATATTGTCGACTTTGGCTTTGCCTTAGTAATCACATTGTTGAATGTATTGTTATTCCACTAGGGGGTTGTTTCTTGACATGCCTGGACAAGATAGAGAGTGTGGTAGTACGAAAGAAATCCCTGTATGGACTTTAAATGTAAGCTCAAACACAACATGTAACAATGATTCAATGTTCACCTCTGACTATTGTGTAAACTATTAGGTAATGCCAGTGTAAAGAGGTCAGCCTATCCCAGCTCGGAGGATACACAGCAGGAAAGTGTAGGTTTTCTGTAGGGATCAGGATGGACAGCAGCCCCTTTCATCGGCTGCTCTCTGATCAGTCACGTGTGGGTCAACCTGGAGCTAATATCTGCAAAGGCTCGGCTGCATGCAGTGAAGAAGACACCACGTTGATGAGCAGCACAACTAAACCACTTCACTTGAGGGCAGTGTTTCTTAAACAATGGGCTAGGTGACATTTGAAAACCTACTTTAAAAAAAGAGCTGATCAATTTGAAAGAATACATATGTTTTTAATATACTGAGCTGTGCACGTTAAACTCTGCTGTAGGTTAGAAACTGGAACAGATTGACACAGAGCCTATGGAAATGAGCACAGGACACACACACACAACACACACTTAAATGTAAAGACACGGGTACACACACAAACTCTCTCACTCATACCAAATACCTCCCTGTCATGCCTGCTTCCAAAAACATGGCCAATCTCACCGCAAACTAATAGTCCTGGGCTGCTATCTTCATCACCCCTGGGAACCAAACACACGAACACCAGCACAACCTCCACGCACAAACACACTCAAACCATTACACACAACACACAAAGACATGCATCCGGAAAGAGAGAGTGTGAGTTCCTCAGTAGAAGCCTGCTCCTGGACTAAATTATAATTTATTCAAATTGTGAATGATCCTTTTAGGCAATTAAAAAGTCCTTCCCAAATGTAGGGGCGTTATAACGCCCCTCTCACTGCTAACCACACTAACCACAGGGATTTCCATGTGCTAGGCTGCATCCTGTACCAAGCAGCCAGATATTCCAACTATCCACACCACACGCCAGAGCACCGAGAAACAGCAGGGTGGGGACAGTGTGTGTGTGTGTGTGTGTGTGTGTGTGTGTGTGTGTGTGAGATAGCTGGCATTTGATCATTGATGTATCAATCTTTTTGTATCCATCTCTCTATTCATTGCTCTCTCTTATACATATATTATATAAAAGAAAGATAATGATTAAACATAAGGACAATTGAAAGTGTTTATGAACTGCTCCACCTTGGTTGGCAAATGCTGGGGTGTGAAGGCATGCTGAGCAAGAAAGAGAGGAAGTCAAGTGAGAGGCCTGACAGACTCCAAGCCTTAGGAAACATTTGATCACCGAGTGTGTGGGTCTGGGTGTTCACGTATGGGTATGATTTGTATCAAGTGTTAGACCACAGTAGGCTCTAAGGACGTGACTGCCTCAATCAACCCTTTTAATGCATCTTATGGTTATGAGTGACAGCAGAATCAGGGGGTAGAGAGTGGAAGGGAGAGGATGGAAACAGAGCAGCGGGTGTGTGACCTGAGCTGAGGTTCACATTTCACTGCAAAAACAGTGAGAATTCGGAGAGAATTGAAAGATATTCAAAGCTATGTCAACATCGTAGGAAGTGTACCCTGGTTAGACCACTCGGGACACACACATTAAGCACTCTTCTTTCACAAACGGACACACACAGGAGATTGCAGATCTTAAATATGTCTCCCTGTTTTAGCTGAGCCAACAGAAGGCCTGCTCCTTTAGGAAGTTATTTTCTCTTTTTAGGAATATTTATATGGACTGGCAATAAGAGAAGATATTATTAAAGGATTTAATGATAATAAAAAATAGTTGACATGTACTCATCTAAACTTCCTTTATAGTTTGCTTGGGAATCATAAACATAGAGGCATGGGGAAGGTGGGAGGGATAGCTAGATAGCGAGCAGACACATGTTTGGCTTTCTTGCACTGTAGAGTTCTCCGGGGCGATCTGTGAGTGTGAAGAGCATGGCTCTTGCTTCCTTTTTACCCATGTCCTCTCCAAGTAGACCTGTACAGTATCCTCTTGACAGCTCGGTGCTACCCTCCTTTTACATTTCTCATATTTCCCTGTCCTTTCTGCCTTTGTTCATCTTTTTCACTCCCCCCGTCTTCCTCTCAAGATGATTTCATGTGCAGTGGGTTCTCAGGGGAACCACAGAGAGAAAGGGGGACAGATTGCCTTACAACAGCAAATGAGTAGCTTTGGCTTAAGAATGTATGTGTGTGTGTGTGTGTGTGTGTGTGTGTGTGTGTGTGTGTGTGTGTGTGTGTGTGAGTGAGAGAGAGAGAGAGAGCCTCGGGGACAGGTCAGCTGGGACACACACATCATACCAGAGCCATGAGGACCGGCTGCTGGTCTGCCTTCTTGACAGGCCCCAGGTCTCTCAGACGGGACCAGGCCCTGAACAACCGTGGGTGCAGTGATGCTACTAATGATAGTTTGGTAGAGAGGAGAATAAGGAGGGCTACATTAAGGGAGGGGTCATGACTTTATGTCCACAGAGGGAACCAAGTCAAACCAGGGCTACTGGCGGAGCAAAGTGACCATGGATGACATATGGAAGGTAAAGGGTGCACACAGCGAGCTGTATGGATCCTAAAGAGAAGGGACTGTATGGGCCAAAGAACCAGGCCGGATTCAAGCTTCAGGGTTCATTTAAAGCCATGGTCTTATAAGGAAAGGACATCACATACTGGGGTGTAAGTGAGATACAAAGGACACATATGCCTTCTAGCAATGCCAAGACAGAACAGGATAGCCAGGCAAAGGCATGTGGCAGGACACACCAGACCAGATCAGTGTGTGGTAAACACCAGAGCACAAGGTGGCGCTGGTAGGGGATGAAGAAAGGGACAAGGAGAGCGCTTGGAAGCTATGAGCCGCTGTTAAAAAGAGACATCCAAAGCAGAGTATAGAGAAGAGACTTTCCAGGTCTACTGATCTCATCGAGCTGATGGAGGTATCAGGAATAAAGAGAGTTGGACTGAGTCCACCCCGAGGGAGTATTAGACAGCTATGTTCTCTAAACCGTGGTTGAGGGTGTGTGGGCCTTTGTCTGGTGGGTCCCTATAGTGCATGGCAATAAAACACACAGTGTACTACACACAGCAGTATATCATCAGCTTGACTGAGCTAATTGCACTGTGGCTTCCTAGCTGAAAAGGGTTTACTCATGTACTTCGAAGGGTTGTAGCATTACACTGTTTGGATGCACTGTAAACGTTTGTTTAACATGGTTATCAAGTTGAATTAGGGAGGGTTTGGAAATGATGAGTGTAGTGTCCAAAGGAAAAGAAGAAATAATGTGCAGGATAGCACCTAAGGTTGGTATTATAAGTGACGAATAGGCGAGAGGTCAGGGATTAAGGGCAAGGCTTTCGGGGTGAGGTGGAGAGCAGGCTCACAGATGGAAAGAGGAAAGATGGGAGAGTAGGGGAGGTGTGGGGAATGATGGCTTGTGATGATCAGAGTTATTTTAGACACTCCAAAGCATTATGGGACCTAAGAAAAACAGCACAACCACTTAAGACTCCAGAAACTGATTTGTACGAGCTACAAAAACACACTCGCAGGACCATTAAAGAAATACAACCCCTTCTCTTATCAGGACCACTATTGTTATAACCCCAACATTTAATTAGGAGTGTGAGCTACATTTTCTGAGCAGTTGGCAGGCATTTGATCACATCAAGCTTAATAAGTTAGCTGAGTGTTTCTGGCAAAGTTGCACTATTTCTTATTTATCTAGTTTCACAAATCATGTCCATCTTGAGAACACATTTTTCATACACCACAAACACATGATGGAATAATAAATGACAGAACCGTCCAGGAATCACATTCCTTATCTATGATGACATATGGCCTGTTCGGACAATCTTTCTTCCAAAACATGCCAGAAAAGAAAGAGGTCATTTTGACTCGCTGCTAAAATGAGATGTTGTATTCGCTGCAACTCTCCAAGTGTGTCTGACTTTGTGTGTGTGTGTGTGTGTGTGTGTGTGTGTGTGTGTGTGTGTGTGTGATAGCTAGAGTGAGGTAAGAACACAGATTAACCATGGTTGATGATTAATACAACTTGACTTACTGAGAGCAATTATGACCATGTCTTTTCTCAAGCTTGACTTTCTCACACTCACCATGGAACACATGGGGGTCATGAAACATGTGCGCACCAAGCACAGACACATATGCCACAGATCGCCAGCCCACCCTTCCGCTCAACCTCAAAACCACAAAGGGTTAAATATAATCAATCTTCTTGAACAATGCTGTCAGGGTACTGTCTCAGAGCGCTGACAGAAACACAGATAGTGACTGCTGCACGCTGATCAATATTTTTCTGGTGTGTGTGTGTGTGAGTGTTTGTGTGTGTGTGTGTCTGTGTGTGAGTGTGTCTGTGTGTGCGTGTCTGTGTGTGTGTGTCTGTGTGTGCGTGTCTGTGTGTGTGTGTCTGTGTGTGAGCGTGTCTATGTGTGCGTGTCTGTGTGTGTGTTACCTGAGGGGACTTGTGGGATCTCCAGCTGTACTGGTGGCTGTGGAGACTGGCCAGCAGCACGTTCTCATCTGTGTCCACCTGGCCGAAGCACAGCGTCTCGTGGGTGTCGTTACAGATCACGTAGTGACTGTACACCAGCTCCTCAGCCTGCGGGTTCCCTTTCTAAGAAGAAAAACAGGAGAGTAGTGGATGAAAATAAAATAAGGGGAGACATGAGGAAAAAGAGCTTGTGAATAAAAGAGTGTGCAAATACTTCCAGGTGTGTATATTTATGGTGGGAGTATAGTGCACAGTATATATGTAGTTTGAGTTTAAGTACGTTTACAAGTGTCATCAATGCATGTATTTTCAATCTTAAAAAAGCTGTCAGTCAGTAGGAAAAGGAGATGAGTGATTTCACCTGTGGGAGCAACAGAGGCAGAATGAATCATTTCTCAGCTATCCAGGCTAAAGCGGCTTACACTGGGGGCCAAATCTACCCCTCGGCCCCACATAAAACCTCCAGCAGGTCTCTCTTTACCAATTATCAACTTTTTCACATCCTTTTTTGAGCGGCTAGATTTGTGTCCTTAGATAAATGGAATTCAGTTCAAATGACAACTTTGTTTGTATGTGCATGGTTTTTCCTCAAAGCATGAAACAAAATGGGCTACCAAGCAGGCATTCCTGATCGTAACAGTCATCAATACAGTGTGGTTTGTTAGGAGAAAAGAATACGATGGAGGCTGGCCCACCTACAGCAATGGGTCAATGAAAAAGCCTCACAGAAAACTCCAGTCATGCGAGTGGTACAGGGATGCTGTCCACTCATACGTCACCTTGCATGCAAGAGCGAAGAGCTCACTGGCCTGCTATTGAAAATACTGCTTTGACAGGGAGAGGGAAAGTGCTTCTGTATACATTTCAGTACACAATTTCAAAACAGCACATAGTTTGCATGTGAGTTGGATAGCGAGGCTGCGAGTTTATGTTTAAGGTTTACTCGAGCTTCTTCCAAAAGGCTCTCAGGCCCTGATGGGGTCTCTCCTGCACACCCCTCCCTGACTATTGACGCACGTGATTGTGGTTCAGACAGCTTCTCAACAACTACTCCACTATCCTAACAAAGAGGGACCCCGGGCCTGCTGTATACTTTTAAATAGCAGGGGGGTTGATGGTTAAAAGCGGCTGGCAGTGAAAGCTCAGAGTTTGACTGCCAAGCACGTTCGGGGGTTCAGGGGTTGTTGATGCTATTAAAAACGGATGGGAAAGTTTACACCATTAAAAGGAACACTTGATGAAAGATTTGAGAGAGAGGTAGACAGAGCAAAATATAGACAGGACAGCTGCGACAGTGGGTTCAAATCCATGTCCAGTTTTATAGTGGAACACTATCTGTGCTGCCTTTTCGAATCTGACACTGTGATTTACAAACTTCCTGCTGCCATCTTAAGATGCCGTTGTTAAGCCCACTCTTTGATGGTATCGTCTTTCTGCTCTGATTCACGAGGTAACATGATACACACATCAGAAAAGCTCCCTGCAGTAATCATAATCACTCCTCGTCTATCCAAGACTTTAAGTGGACAAATATGAAGACAGAGATATTGAAACAGTCAACACGTCTTCCTTGTTAAAGAGCATACGATGAGTGTCCTTCAGACGCAGTCCTACCAGGAATCAAAGGATCCATTTCACTAATCCACCCAGATGATATTACTTACATTGTCTAGCCCTGATCTGCGTGGCAGAGTGGCACATATATAAAGGGCAAGGTACAGTCAAATGTCTGGAAAACCAATTGAAAATAATGACACCCACTCAAAGAAATAGTCATGAAACAAGACGCCGTGGAGAAGATAATGAAACGTCCAAAAGGGACACAATAAAACAATAATCAGATCTACAATCACCTATATGTTCTGCTTTAGATGACCTTCGCCCACACATCTGCTACAAACAGGAACCTGATCTCTCTCTATCACTTTCTTTCCGGTTGCAAAAGAACATGGGACACACGGGCGGAAAAACAGGAGGAACATTCCGGTTGTCTCAATTGCACATATATAACAGTCTGTGAAAGTTCTGTGAGAACGCAGAGTGTGTAAATACTACTGGGCTTTTGTGTGGCTTTCCACTAAAGCCACTTCCCTGGGGTTAGGGGCTGGGGGGGGGAGAGGAGAAGGAAAGTGGGGCTAGGGACTGAGAATTGAAAAAGGAGACATGGGGGCCTGAGGTTAGAGTGGTGGGGGGCTGAGGTTGGGGCCATAGAGTAAGAGGCACATGAAAATAAAGACACACATAATAAATAGGTCCTGGCCTGCCCACTGGGAGCAGCTATTTAATCAACGTTTACACATACATCATTCATATCAATTGGTTTGTGGATCTTTTTTGGCTGACATCTTGATTTTTAACTGATCCATCTTTGTTTTTTGTACAATAACTTATATTTATGTATGTATTAATTTGACAGGGACAATTCACAGCTGAACCAGAGTTAGCTACAAGACCAGCTTACTTACATCTGTAGTCCCTAGGCTGGAAACATGACCTCTCTGTTTGGAAAAGTAGCCATATTAGAACACAAAAACAGTACATATTCACAACACAGCAACTACATAGAGACATGAGCACATCTCAACAACCACATGTAAGCAGCACAACAGCAACCACAAGGTTTCACAACATCCAAACACGTAAAGTGTTTGAGATGTGAGATGGATACATGATTCGGTCCATTTGAGCCTTTTTTATTTATTTGTTCAAAACCAGCAAGGCTTAACTTACTGAACGCCACATGTTTGTTGCTCTTATTATTATTGCAACAGACGTTTTGATCCTAACTCAGTTGGTCAGTGCTTTATTAGTTGGATGTCCTATTTGTCCTCTCATTATCTGAGTGCACTTTTATCAACTCTTTATATAGGGAGAAGCTATGATGTTGTAATGTACACACAACCAGCATCAACAAAACACACACAGCTGTCAAAGGATATTATACTTCTGGACATACTTGCCAACCTTGAGACCTCAGAAATCGGGAGCATTTCAAAACCACCGCGGGGG
>CALSBZ010046768.1:225041-245837 GCA_943591055.1 Gobionotothen gibberifrons
GGGGGGGTGCTAGTGGATCGCCGGAGCTGTATAACATTAACATGCTTAATGTAGTTGTAAGTGCACTGCCTTGCGGCCTGAAGCACCATCCGTAATGGAGCATATGTGGGCTGGTCCTGTATTTGACAGGAAAGGAGTGAGCAGAGGGTGGAGTGGTCGATTCTTGTTCTGTTTTCTGTGACAATCTTCCTCACCCTCTCAGACTTTCAGTTGCGCGCGCTCCTAAAGAGACGTGTTACCATGGAAACCAAACAATGGTGTCGCTGTATTAAAGTCCGAGTGGAAACAGTCCTGAGTAAATCTGATTTTGTCAGAAATCGGGAGAAATATGACCCCGGGAGGAAACCGGGAGAGGGCTATGAAATCGGGAGTCTCCCACGAAAATCGGGAGGGTTGGCAAGTATGCTTCTGGATGATGTTCAAATGATGGTACCTTTTGTGCGGTGCCATGACTGTTTGTAGTGTGCAGTGAAGCATACAGTGTGTGGTATGTGTGCCACATACTGCGTGTGCAGATCACACATGTCTAAGGGCAACTGGCTTTTGGGGAGTTAACACAGAACAATTAAAAGTCATTATGACAACAGCGGGGTCAGTATTCCTTGCTCTATCATCTGTTTTGCTTTAAATTGGATCTTCAATTACAAAACCAGCATCATGCTGCATTGAGCAAGACTTCAACCTACAATTTGAGATCATACGTTCATTAGAAAGGTTGCTGCCTGGGAACAACTGGGAGTTTAGCATCTTGCTAAAGGTCACTATGATAGGAGACCTCAGATCTGCTCAGACCTGCACAGATGACCAACAATATGAGTGTTGTCAGAATTGTCAGCGAGGACTTGATTGGAAGTTAATGCTGAATGAAAGCAGTAGAGGAGGAGAGCCTGCTTGCCTTGGAACACACTGCGTATCATAATAGATGGAATATACATTCTTCACATCTGTACTCATGACTGCCAGAAAGACCTTGGTGATGTTATCATGAGCCAGTCCATGTAACCATAACGACTGAATATCAAAACATATTTTAGCTACATGAGAATAAATTACAACCATATAAGGAGAATGTCTTATTTCTATTTGTAGCTATGCATCTGGAAGTTGTCCAGCTGCTCTGGTTGCGGTGGTCTGGTACGACCATGTCTGGGTTGTGAGGTTTCACTTGTGTGGTGGTGGAGGAATCTTCTCCACAGATCCACGCTGACCCGGCAGGCCACAACACAACGGGGCCTGCCTGCCAGCCTTGACACCAGGAAACATGAAAATCACTGAAACAATTACACACGTTAGGTTACATCCTTCTGCTGCGGAAGGACAAAGCCTGTTAACATTTCCAACTGCATCTGATTACGTTTTCAATTAGGATCAAGTTTTTCTATGCATGTACAATGTGTGCATGAGTGTGTATGGAACGTAAGCCTCTGTCAGATCCAACATACACTCAAGCTTAACACGGAGGTTCTTTACATCAGCCCCTATAGTGCACCTCCACCACCAGACAGATTGTGCTTAATCGCACCCATACAATGTTTTCTCACCACGTACCATTTTTTTGTTTCAGTGAAAACCCCAAAAAGGAAAACATTATTGCACTATCTAAGTGTCCACAACTTTTTCTTAGGTGAACCAAATACTGGAGAAGAGTGTTTAAAAAAAAAAAAAAAAAACTCAGCCTTTTGTACTTGACCTCTCTGTACCCCTACTCACACGCAGCACATTTGCCTTATAATTATGGTGTGTTCTTTCCCCTTGTGTTCAGCAAAGTGGTTAAGGCTGGGCGTAGTTAAAAGGATCTGTACAAGTTACAAGGCTGTTGCTGTTTAGACCAATCAAGACAATACAACAAGCTTAATCATTTTATGAATCAATCCCATACCAGTGAAAGGTTTTGGTTAGAATGTGTAATGAACAAGTGAAGACTATTCTGTGTGAGTATGTGTGAGCATTGCATGCATCTATTTTGGGTCTAATGAAACTGGTCCAAAATGGTATTAAAAAAGCCAAACATATCACCCACTATCAGAAAAACCTGGCAAAAATCACAAGACTAAATAATATCCTAGGTAATCGTGCTTGGCATGTTGTGGATACCAACATATCCACAACACTCCAGTAAAGCGGCATGACCATTCATTACAACAACACCAATGCTTGAGAGTCTTATTTATGACTCATTTAACCAGCACAAATAGGGAACACTTTCTAGCTTGCCCTACATGATGCAATAATGAAGCCAATGGACAATTATGACCGAAATATCTAACTCAGTCGGTCAACTTTGATGAGTCAATGATGCCACTGAGTAAAAACAAAGGTATTAAACTGCTAGCCAGAATAATCATTTTAAAATAGGTTTCCTATACAGCTTGTTTCATTTTATTTTCCACAGGTAAAAGACCACAGCTGTTCCTAGAAAAACACCATTTCTTTCTTTCACATGGCAGTGAGAGTGTGTATGCATGTAAAACCATGAGAGTACCTCATGTCTCCAGAGGCCAGTATATGAGTCAGCACAGCCACAGCTGAGCGACCATGATAGGGCATACAAAGCCAGAGAGGCCAGGGTGTGTGTGTGTATGTGTGTGTGCAGTAGACAAGTGGGTGGAGGATCAGGGCCAGATGAAGTCTTGGCAGGTGTCACCACTCAAGTTTTACCGTGTTTTTAAGGGCATCACTTCACACACTAGTATCCTGGCTACTAGAAGCAGTGCTGAGAGTTGAGAACTGAGAGATGACGAGGACCACAGGACGGAGGAGACACACTGTAGCCTGTTAGTCAGAGCTTACAGCAAAGGGCAGTACCCTCCTGCACATTTTATTACCACTGGCATATAACCCAAACCATTCTCATGGAATCCACTCTGTTTGTTTAGCTGATACTCAATTTTACCCAATTTAACCATTTTGGCAAGTCGTCAAAAGGCAGATGCTCAGAAAAGAGAGAGGAATGAGAAAGAGAGAAAACAATAACAGAATTGCAAGAGAATTTATGGCCAGGTATTTGGCCATAGGAGGGGTGGATTTAAAAACAAGAAATTGTTCTTTGGAGTGTGTTTGAATATAAAGTGTGTATAAACCTGTTTCCAGCTTTGCAGAGCAGTGTCCACAGTGTGGATGGCATACTGGCTGATATTAAGGAACACCGGATCCACAAAAACATTCACATCCAGTGAGGTGTCCTGGGGGCAATATGTGGCAGCAGCCTGGCCCTGAAAACCACAAGAAATGTAATTCCAACTTTTTTTTACACAATTCCTGACAAATGCTTTGATTTTTTTTAAATGTCGAATTAGACAAACTAGTATAAATGTCTGAGCTCTACCTGTAGGACAACAGGCTGGAGGAGCTGCAGGTGTGTGAGGTTCCGGTACTCCAGCAGCTTGCAGTCTAGCTGGGTGGAGAAGCTGAACTCCTGACAGTGACGTGGGCCGTTGCTCCACTGGCGGAGGAAGACCCGCGGCTCCCGAGCACCAGTCACCATGAACTCTTGCTCCTGAGGTAACTTCCTGTCTGGCAGGAAGGGACGAAGTTGCCGGGATGGAACTGGAGGAGTGTGACAGAGGACCGCCATTAGAAACTGGACTGTGAGACATTTTTGATAGTACAAGGGAATAACAATCTTGCTGTGTTTGTAGCAGATCAATGGCAATGAGTAAACATGTGTTCAAGCTGTCCTCAGTGGACTGAGATAAATACAACCTGAGATACTAATAGATTATTATAAATGATTAGGAGTAATACGATGTAATAGCTAATTTGAGTGATGCTGAATATAATGTAGTTTACACACTTCACTCTTCCAGTCCAACACAATCAGAAACATTCTATAAATACCATGCACTCTTACACTACCTACTTATAATACAGAAACTGTACATCTGTATGCATATGCGCCCCAATCTGGACCCTACCGGTAATCTGTTTATATTCTTTGGTCGCTTACATTTGAGTTGCATACATTGTATATACTTAGTATTTACACCCTCTGGTATCTTTGACTTTGATCTTGCCACTTTGTCACAAATGTCCTTCAATCGCATCTACAAACTCATGAGAGACTTTGTGACTGGGTAATTTTCTTTCTTACCTGTGCCCAGCTGTTCTAGATGGTGGCAGAGGTGAACATCCAGCTGTGCTAGTTGAAGAGACACACCCAGGGAGGGGACAAACCAGGGTGCAAAGCAGGAGTCCACACGGGTGCAGGCTGCCAATGCCATGGGAGAAACCAACTGATCGCAGGGCATCTGGGAGCCACTCTCACTGTCCAGACTGAAGGAAGAGCAGACACAGTCACACCCTCACCCATAAACACATCAATTGGTATTTCTGACTGCGAAAAAACAAACAAGTGAGCAAAGAAAACAAGTAATAGTAAGAAAATAGTAAAGACAACAAGTAAATGTGCTCTGTGATTATAACGTGATTTCATAGGAAAATCATAATGGAGAATATAAGGAACATAGGACCATGCTTTGACAGTTCAAAGGGAAAACATATTAAATGGTTATTTATTTCCCATCAAACTTATATAAAAAGCATGAGCCAAGCTGTGGAATATTGGCCACACTAAATGAACTCACTAATACAAATAATATGATTTCTTAGAATTATTTTGTCTCTTGCCCAGTGAGTTACAAATTGTGTGACATCCTCGCCAGAAATGTACAATGAGATAAACGCTACAATTATATTATAGAGTATAATATGGAGTGGGCCTCCTCGCTGTCCGTCCCAGGCTGCGAGTTTAGGTCCACTATTACTGCTGCAGTTTCCAGGAGAGCCTCTCTATGGACATTAATTGCATGTCATGGTTGATGAAGTTGAATGGAGGGTAATTGAAGTGAATGACCATTTGCTCTGTAATTTGCTGCTACCATGATCCACCATAAAAACTCCAGCAGGAAAGACCTGAAAAACGCTGGTGCAGCAAGAGTGCTCCTTAAAAAGATAAGCATCATATGTTGACCATTTTCATTACTTCCAGTTGGCACGGCAGCCAAGTTATTTTTCTGGTGGAAACTAAAGTAAGGCAGATGAAACAAGCGAGTAAGGAAAAGGGAATCAATTTTGATCTAAAAAGACAAATAATTGAAACATAAAGGAAATGTAGTGTTTGGGCTATGATTGTAATGAAACACAGATGTATATTGCTCTCCACTGTATCTGGTACTGTACACTTTTTTCTCAGTTACTTCCCTTACATGTTTTCTTATTCCTCCCTTTTTAGCTTGCTAAGCCACACAGAATGTGGGCTTGGCAATACTCTTTCACTAGAAGTTCCTTTAATCCCGAGAGTCAAAAAGGGGGTGGACATTAAGCTGAGAAAGAAATGAAAAGAATACAGATGCAAATGAAAAATGGGTGAAGCACGGAAGATTTAATGGCATGACATGAGAGAGAGGAAAAGAGGAGGCAGTGAGAAGGGAGTAAAAGGTGTTTCAGTCCCACGTATCCTACAGTATCCAAACCGAGGATCTTATGAGCCAAACCACCCCTCTCGCTTCCCGTGAGCTTCCACACAATTAGATACACTCAAGGTAAGCAGGAAGGAATCCGGATGGGCCCTGACAGGCACTTGGTGTGCTGGGAAATCTCATTAGGCCGTTCTGAACGCCTTCCAAGCCCGCTCCCTGCTCCTGCACACCAGATGTGGGGCGAGGGACACATTGCTAGCTCTTTGTGCTCGGCGGCCTGGGTGCAGACTTTTTCATATACAAGCATGCATACAAGACACACAGATATATTGAAGCACAGAGAAACCGTAACAGGATGAATTCTCCCCACCTCTGCTCATCTCCTCCCTCTCCATTACTGTTGAGGACTATCCTCCACAGGTCGGAGGCCACCAGCTCCTTCTGCTTCTCTGTCAGGCTGAGGCTGGGCAGCTGCAGCTGGCAGGCCCGGCTCTCTGAGAGGCTGAACTCCCGGTACGGAACAAAGGCCTGCTGGAGCTCGTCCCAGAATTCTAGGCTGCATGGCACCTGGAATGAAAGACACAGTGAACAACTTAGTGAGCCCAAATATGTATATCATTTATTTGTGAATGCATACTTTTCATCCTTATATGTAGTATTAGACAATCAACATTGTGGCAGCATTTTGGATTTGACTGTCAAGTATCCGTAAGGTTTTTTCATTTGCTGTGAAAACACAGTTGGAAAGATGGACACAGACTAAACGTTTTCTTCTCTAGAGAGCTTGGAAGAAATGTCAAGGTATGGCTGACTTGGAGACTTTATGAGGACACAAAGAAATGCAAATGGATCACACCAGTCCCAAGGGCAAATTGGGGTCAGAGGCACTCATTGTTGTGGAGGAAACTTCTGTGTAGCAATGCAGTGGGAGTCACCGACTCATGAAGGAGACACGAGGAGAGCTGGAGCTTTGATGGCAAACACTGATGGTTTATTTGGAGTTTCGGCCGGAGAGTTGACAAGACAGGTGGTGTGTAACGGGTTGACACAGCGGTTGCCAAACCAATTCTGAAGAACTCTAGCTGCAGCTCGATGTTTTATCTAGTTCGGAGTGTAATAATCAACATTCTTTATCAGCGAGACTAAGCAATATGGACCCTGAATCTAACTAGAGCTCTCGTCCATAGACTGGCAACAACAATGCGCCCAAGCTGCCCCTCCTTAAGAGAGATAGCAGCTATACCCAAGGCCGTAGACCAATGCCATGGGAAAGGAGACAGTGAGAGGAGAAAAGGACAAAACTGTGTCAAAGGATGAATACCTAAGCAAATTATTTCCCTAACAATTGTTAATTTACATATGTACTAATATTATATGGGTGGGGGGGTTGCATTTTGAGGTTTCCCTGAAAATAAACGTTCTACTGAAACACTAACTCTGAGCTTTGTTTTCTACCATGTGATCAGATGGAATTCTTTGAAAACAGTTGCCTAATATTTGTATACTGTATATCCTCACTTAATGTCCTCTACAGATGGACACCAATGGTTTCTTACTATACTATCCCTCAATTGTTCATCATGCTAACCAGAGGCTCCAGTCCATGTAAACAGACTCCTCCTCAGAGTATCCCTGATTACTCACCAGCAGCAGGATTACTGTAAGGCTTTGTTATTGCACAACAGGTACTACTTTAGTCCTATGGATCCCCCAGTTACACACACTGTATTTAGCAACTGCAGTCGTCTGCTAATCATTAAGCACAAGTTTAAGCAGCCTTTGAAGACGCGGGGAATCCCCATCTTGGAGAAGGAGTGAGCAAGTGATTTGTTATGGTCACCGTATTCCAGTCGTCGTACATTTGTCTTACTTCAGACAAACCAATCTTGAGTTTTCTCATACAGCCGGAAAAAAGCGACAACTCTTTGACTGGAGACCACCAACGCAGCGAGACGACAATTCATCACCAATGTATGACCACAGCATAACTAAACAGCGGGGCAACTGTAAGCTACACTGAGGCCATTAGCATTGAAGTCCTGGAGCTGTTTTTCACACTGAATAACAATCAGCTGTGTGAGTGTTCACACATTGCGAGACGACTGGTGAGCTCCATTGATTCCTCTCATATTGTGCCAAAATTAGCATAAATGTGTCTGGTGCTCCTGTGTGAACTAAAACAGGTTCTCAGGTTCCCCCAACCACCTGCACATCAGCCGCTGATGGATCAGAGGTGGTAGGAACTTTTGGCTGCACACCTTAAGGATGCCTGGCAGGAAGTGTGTGTGTTTGTGTGTGTGTGTGTGTGTGTGTGTGTGTGTGTGTTGAGGGAGGTAGTGCGACAATCCAATTGTTTACCCGAAATTCCGAGCTCCCTGGACACTTACCATCTCATGCAACAAGTTAGTGTGTGGGTATGTGCAAAGCTTTGTGTGTATGTGTTCATATGTGTGGGGGTGCACTGTAAAGGGGGGGATGCATTAGGTAACTGGAGCATCATGTAAGAAATGCCACTCAGGTTTCCTGGAATCAGCTTCTCATAATTGTACCTGACAGAGCGGTGCACCCGCAACCCCGACGCTGAGCCACCGGAGCGGAAACTCACTGAATCTCCGCAGAGAATTCCCACAACTGCGTTGCCAAAACACAGAGGGTGTTTTTCTTTCACCTGTGATATTCTATACAGATGACGGCATACAGAAATGATTATGTGAGGTACATATATGGTACAGTGGAATACATTTGCATGGTTGAATTTGCGTCATGTTCCCTTTGACTTGCGATGGCCTTGGAGGAGATGAAATCGATAACAAGCTCAACAATGTTTGATGGAAAAAGAAGAAAAAGGAAAAACTAAACAGAAATAGATTTGAGCTATGTTGAGTTGTGTGTCTGTATAGAAATTGCTTTTTGGAAGAGAAGGCACCTATTTACATTTCCAAGAGGAAGCCGTATGTATAATTGTATGTATGAAAGACAATATGCGTGTATACATATGTGTATACACAGGTGTGCGTATGTATGTGAGCGCATGATACAGTCTAGGCAGTGTTGGTTTCCGCTGCCTGATTGTGTGTGTACCTTATCTGATAAACAACATGTAACCCTGAATAGCTGACATTCCCTTGGCTGGAAGGATCCAATCTGTGTTTTGCTTCAGCACCAGTCAAAGTATGCCTGGCAGTTCACAGCAAAAAATCAGCTTGAGGACTATCTATACATGCTTTTGAGTCAAAGTTCCACTTGAGAGGTGTTTCAGAAGTGTTCAGTAGTTTCATTAATTACAACTATTTACAAATATATTTAATCCAGAACTGTTGCATATACAGTACAGATCCGATTTCCATTTCTGTCACCCAAACATTCTTCTGCCGAAACAATAAATATTATTCTGCAAGGAGTTGCTTTTGTGAGACTGACCAATCACAGTTTCTTTAAAAGTTACAACAACAACATACAGAAATCATTTCAATGTCCTGGTGTGATGACTGCTAGAGTTTGTTTCTGCAACTGAAGACGCCCCAGCTGCTGCTATTACTTTTATTAACAATATCCTCACTTCTATTAGGTTTTCTGTTATTTCACTGATGCCTATATGTCTACAAATTCCACTGCTAGCTACCTCTTATCAGTCAGCAGACAAATTGAATTGACATCGGCTTGAGCAAATGTTTACTCAGGAGATGTAATGAAAATTGTTCTGAAAATGACTCCTGCTATGCTGTCTCAGGTGGGCTAATATAGGTTAACATTAATCAGTGTGGAAAATCAGGAAGAAGCCCATGCTGAGATCTTCACGCTTGGCTTTTTTTCTTCTTCCTTTCGGCCAAACTTTTTAAAACGAGGGACTGAAGTTTTGGTGGATGAGGTGTAGAAATTGCAGATCAAATTCACAACATGGACAGCCTGTTATTTGTATAGTACGTTAGCTGTGACCAACGCAGGTCTGCTTTAGTACTGTCCTGCTACAATAATAGTTATCTTGGCTAAGTTACAATCTTTCTCTTTCTGGTTCAATGGGCCGTTGTGAAGAGAACTACCCACGGACTCTCCCCAGTTTTGTACTCCCGAAAAAAAATTGCATTTTCTTTTACTAACTGGAAAAAAAACATGCATAATTAAAAAAGGCAGAGGAAGCGAAGCTGATTGACCTGTGTTTCTCATAAAAACAATGACAAAAAACAACAGCTGCAGCGGCGGTTTGGACTTGAGGTTGCTGGTTCATCTCAGGCCATGGAGCTTTTATGATATGGGTCGCAGGCCAGCAGGCCCTGATGGCAGAGCCCTGCTGGGACATGAAAGGCTATCCCACAGTGCCATGCACGAAAGCAACAGCAGGGGAGCAGATGGCCCGATGTTGATGATGTTTGTCTGAGCCTTTTTTTGCAGCTGGCTCAAACAGCAACAATTTCCTACATTTGCATAGTGAAAAAAATACTAATATTACTGAAACGAGAATGTGTGTGAGGACAAACGGAACCGAGGACTTTTGTTCCGACTATATGCTGCGTCTCAGCTCAAGTTGTGCTCTCCTCTTTAACAGACTGTGTCTCCTCCTGAGCGGGGGGGTCAGGCTGAATCACGGCTCCTGTGTTTACTCTCTGTTTCTCAGGCTTCACAACCCCACAGAGAGGCAAAAGGAGGAGCACACGAATGAGAGGCATGGAAAAAGATCAGTAAGGACACCTGCTTATGATTCAGAGAACTGGACCACACGGCAGTGAGAAGGTGAGAATGAGTCACCTTCCTCTCTCCCTCTTTTCCTTCATCACTAGGGCCCTTTACAGGCGGGAACCTATGGATGCTCCACCATGGCTCTGTCCTTTGTAAGCTGCCCCTCCAATCACTCTGACATAGTTCCCCTTTCTACTGTATGTGAAAACAGCTCGGGCAGCAATTTGACTATGAGTAATGGCAGAAGGCTTGAATTCCCCCTCTGAGATACTGGAACCAGTTGGGGAAACCACATCTATTTAAATGCAGGAAATATTGATTTTATAAAATGTTAATATGATCTGCTCTGGGGACAAGGGGCAGCATTGCTCAGAGAAAGAACTCCCCCCCCCCGCTCCATCTATTCAGCAGGGTGGAGACACAGAGCAAATGAAGGGAGGAGGGGGAAGTGTGACCAAAGTAATGAGAAGAGAGAGAAGCGGAGGAGGAATAGAATGAGGAGATGGAGAAAATGTGGAGAGAGCTACTTATACTTTTTTCACCTCCAACAAACCTTTCCTCAGCCCCCTGCTGGCAAACAAGCTCAATGCTCACTCGCTCTACACTCCTCATTTCTTTTTCTGGCCCTATAACTCGCACTTTTCATTTCTCAAAACGTTCAACCTCCATCTCCGACTGTCCGTCTTGTCCGACCGACTGTAACTGAGCCAGAACAGTTTCGGGGGATTTTTATGCTGCCTTTCCGTTTTCTGTTGCTGGACTTTGTGGTCACGGGGAAGACACAGGACATATATCAGTATAGACATTTGAAGTTTGGTAGAAGGGAAAGAATCATTATTGTATGCAGGAGGCTGACATCAGTTCAATCTGGGATCACTACCACTTTGGTCCTGTTCAAATATCCCCTGGCCTGACACATTTACATATAAGATATGTGAGTGTTTGGACAAAATGTGAGGTAAGAAGGAGTGTGCAACATATCTGTAAACTGATCCAATATCTTATAATGACTTTACAATCACTCCTTTCAAAAAGGCCATGATACATGATACTGTTTCTAGCAGTGTTGACAAAATGCATCACGGTAGCTTTCAACAATGGATTTAAGCCAGTCTGGCATTTACACTTGGTAAATGATGTTTTTCATGACGCTACCAGCAGTTCCTTACTGCTGCGGGCCAGGGGCCTCATTTATAAACGGTGCGTACGCTCAACAGATGGCGTACGGCAGTTTCTACGCACTGTTTGTGATTTATAAAATACTAACTTGACGGGAAAACGTGCGGTCCTCCACGCAAACTCTAACCCATGCGTACGCACTAAGCACAAACACGGGAGAGACGAGAAACTGCGACACCGTTGGCAGAAGGAAGAATGGAGAGAAATATGTGGAAATAATACCATAAATAAAATGTTACCTCTCATTTATCATATATGAAGAATTCTTATTCACAAATTGATTAAAGCCAATTTTAAAATGATTAAACAAACGCCTGTTTGAGACTCCTCAGGGCACACAAAAACATAAATACGAAAATGTTATTGATCACTTGTCCTACGTAAGCAACCTTCCCACGTCAATCCTACGCAAGGCTTTATAAATGAGGCCCCAGAGCTTTCCATGAGAGAACATTGCATTTCTTTTCTAAATACTGTAAATGCTGACTTAGTCTACACAACTGTTCATACTGTTACCTTTGCGCTTAATAGTAATGGCTCCTCTTGAAATACAATAGCTTTTCTCTACAGACAGAGTATCTCACCCCGCTGCATCTTATCCCCACATCAAGTGGTTTCAGGGAGCATGGAGCCTCCTCTTCTCAACACCTCCCCATCACCTGATTCCTTTTAACAGACTCGTCAGAAAAGAGCGGACCATGCCAGATGGGTTGAGGAAGAATGGAGCAAAAGATGGGAAAACCACATGTTCATCAGCCAGTGATTCCTCATCTCCTGCTGTGTAATACACACTCTCACAAAAATGTCCGCAGTCGCACGCATCCATTCTTATTCACATAGATATCATAGTTTATCAGCTGCTGGAGAATCATATCTCCCCTGGACTATACTGTAGGAAGTGTGACCTTCATGTTCGTATCTATCAATCTCTCTTTCTTTCCCCTCCTCCTCCTTCCTGTCAATCTACTCCCAGTAACCATCCCCTCCCTACTGCTCTGTCTATCACTGCCTTTTCCTCTAACTCTACCTCTGTTCTCTACTGTAACTCAATATGTGGCCAATCAGTGAGAGCTCTGGAGTTTTCTCATTACAGACTTTACAGCTGTGGGGGCCTGGTAAAGAAGCCAAACATCTGCAGCACCTTCCAATATCTTGTCTCTCCTGGGTCGACATAAACTGACAGAAGAGAACATCTGTACTCGAGCTGAAATGATTGTGGGAGTCCAGAAAAGAATCTGAGAGATAAAGGGAGGATATGACGATACGAGAAACTTCCCCTAAAGATGGAGGAAAGATGCAGAAAGAAAAATTAGGGAATGAAACCCAACCCTAATGCTTAGAAAAGGTCATCAGAAAGTCCTTAGAAATGTAATCAGTCCGGCTACTGTCATTCATTTCAGGTTAACGTTGTACCATCAACAGAATACTTGAATTGTTATAAATACGTAAGAGTCAAGAGAAAAAGCTTCATTATGGTGAATGTAACAACTATACCACGTTTGAAGTCGGGGGAATGTCCCTACATTCTGCTCCAGGAAAAAAGACAAATATGGAGGAGGATGGGAAAGAAGGTGATTTGGGACCCAGCTTGCATTGAAGGATGATAAGCTGGAAAGTGAGGCGGTGGATAGAAAGGCGGAGGATGAGTGATAGGAGGAAAATGGGATGTGCTGACCCCCACTGAGGCCCTGCAGACTCAGTAGCTGCTGAAGTCTGCCAAATTATAACCTCATCTGGGGTGAGGAACACCTGGCTGTTCACACCAGAGCAGGCCAGATGACTTCCACAGCTGTCTGAACATGTATTACATGTTGGAGGGACAGCAGGGGTCTCCATCATTCAATAACACATACAGTCGGGTATGGACGTTCTCATGACTCATGTCATGGGAATTATAATAGCCCTCAGTCCAACTCTCAGACAGTTTATTTCTCTTTCATTGCAGGTGATGTTAAGCAGGGATCAGATTCTCGTCTCAGTTTATACTTCTTTTAGCAAAAGATGTATTTATTCACAATATGCTGTCTGTTTGGGAAGGAATCATTTGGGAATATACAGATGAAGCACTTAATTTCGGACTCCAGTTGACCTGTTCCTGCCTACGGCCAGTTTCGAGGAAGGTCAAGCCCTCCCACTATTTTCCAAGAGGGCGTTGCCAGATTTTCAATTTCAGGTTTTCAATGATCCATTGCAGCTGGCTTCATTATAATTACATTTATTTATAACGGGGGCGGTCTCAAGTCGAGCGAGGGCAGACCACTTACCAATCACTGCCCTTGCGTTTCAAACTGTCCGAAATTAAGTGCTTCATCTGTAAAGAGAAGAGGAAGTGGACAAACATGTATGTATTACCTGGAGGGTGTCCCCCAAGTCTGCAGTGCTGATCTCCGGGTCCTCAGTGGTGTTAAAAGGGACAGGATTGATCCTGACCAAGGTAAGGACGCGGGGCTCAGGGTACCTCCACAGCATCACCCCCGGACTCTCCTCCGTCTCGCTGCAGAACACCACCTCATGGGGGCCAGGCAGTCTCTGGGAGGCTGCCAGAGAAGAGGAATTGACAATAATATCAGAATAAAGTTACTTTATTCGGGTCAACTATCGAAAATCTAGATGCCATGCTTTAAAGGCAGACGTAAAAAAACGAGTCGATAGAGATGATGAGACAGACAATGTTATAGTATCATACCAATCTACTTCAACACTTTTCCATCAAAAAGACATTTTGACTTTGGCCTACATATTTGATGCTGTGATGCTGTTTGGTCTCTACAATGTCTGCTGAAAGAGCACTGTTGATGTTTGCACGCTTTGGGAATGTTTATATGCTTAAGAATACTTCATAAACATTTGGGCTTTTGATGAAACAACCACTGATTGAACCATGCGGAGCACCTGTAAAAGCTGGTGAACACTGAATCTGAACTTCTGAGTGGTGTTTGGCTTAAGTCCTGGCTGCTGTTCGGGAGTCCTTTGAGGCAGAGAACTGCTGCTTTGTTTGACCCCTGGAGGCACAGACACTGAGAGTCTCCTTCCACAAAACACAGCCTGTCTGTGGCTAATGTCTCCCTTTATGTGACGCGCCCAGTGGAAGGTGGACGGCGCATTGTTCTTGAGCAAAATAAAAGGAAGGATGAAAGGAAAAACCGACACTTTCATGAGGTTTTGCTTTCTTTCGAGTTAAAGTTTGGAAAAGTGAGAACCGAGACTCTTCTCTCTACTCTAACCATCTTTCACCCCCTCATCTGTCCATCTATTCCATTCATCCCTGTGTCAGGCCCCTGGGGGCCACTCGCTGTGCTCTAGCTGCTGACAACATGTTGCAGACAGATTGTGCTCTCTCTTTTAGTTCACTACTGTACGTTCTCTTGCTTCAGCCAGCATATTAAATGCATCAAAGCGCAGTGGAACAGTGCAACAAACAAAGACTCAACCACAGCTGACAGAGTGGACGGCTGGTCTACAGCCAGAGAGGAGTTTGATCCTGTGTATAATGTTGCTGTGTGCGTATGTGTGTGTGCATGTAGAGAACAGCAGACACAAGGCCCAAAGCGGGGGGGATAAACAGCATGTTACTCAGAGTGGAACCAGGCAGACATGTCCGATGAAACTTCTCTCAACAGAGGGCTTTGATCCGACTTTGATTTAAGGCGATGTGTATCTTAAGTGACATCTCACTTTGGAACACAGATTGCTTTTTTGGTTTGAACCAACGTAGTTATATGAAGGATTGACCACGGTCACAGTTCATCCTGGATTCAGGATTCTTATCTTATCAAGAAAGAGCAAAATATAATATGTTTGGCTAACACTATTATACTGAGTCTTGGATAATGCGTTTTTTGTCAATAAAGCAAACCAAACTTTTTATTTATGGGGTCGGGGCTACTGATGGACATGCATTGAGGAGCTGTCCTGAGCAATGAACGTTTAAAAAAGCAATCCTGTCACTTGAAATATGATGTGGATGCTTCGTGGCCAATGCTTTACCTAGATGTGGAGCTTCTGTGATGCAAGACAAATGTAGACTCAATCTGACAATAAAGTATTATCATATCATATCATAGATTTAAGTCAAACTACACTGTCAGCTCTGCTGCAAGAGATCAGCACACACTGTATGAACATTCACCTGAGTTCTGCATGTACTGAAAATGTCCTGTTCGCAGGTCATCTGAGCTGTGCTCTGTCCTCGGAGAGGGAGCACCGGGGGAGGGAGGTGGCTGGATGTGGCAGGCCTTGCCCTTGGAGCAGCTATCAGCTGATTGTGTAACTCTCTGGAGGTTCAGGTAGGCCTGCAGGTGCTCCTCTACTAGCTTCAGGCAGCTCAGATGTTCCTGACCCCAGAAGACCTGTCGGACGGGGACAGAGAGGAGACAGAGGGAAGTCAACATGAAGGGTGAAGTTATTGAGACAAAAAGAGTGACATGCATTAATATGCTTTAATACCTACGTTGAAAATAATATAACATTCTACAAGTGCAGCAGTCAGGGTTACCTTCATCATTACGCCTTCACATCCTTTCTAACATTGCCCAACACAGCCTCACATCCTCCTCGCTACCCGCGGCATTCCCCTTCCTGTGATCAATCAAAGCCAGTCTGCCTGGGGTTTGGAATCAGAACCAGGAATCTCTGAGTCAAAAGCTCTTCACACATGGAGCTGCCTGCCTGCCCGCTACTCACTGGCTTGGAAGGGTGGGTTATGACTAAACTCTAAAAACAGGAACGTTTGGGGATTTTTTCCCCAGATTTTTGGAAGGATAGCACGAGAAGAAGGAATCGGAAGGAATTCTGGTGGTTTTTATACAGCACTTGATTAAGACACCACAAACGGCAATATTTACAATGGGTAATGTATGATTACGTATTAAGTGTTGAGTTACGAGTCATGTTCCTGTTAATGGGCACGCAATAAAAGCATTAAGTTAATCAATGAGGGGAGCAGTACGGGGTTTCCCCTGAAGAAGTGATGTGGAATAATACATTAGTAATAATGCGCTCAGTCACATTGAAAAGGGACTTTTCAGTGTGGACGTTATGTAACTCGTCAAAGGAAAAAAAGACACACATAAGGTATAACCCTCCCTACAAATAGCCTTTAATATTCCACCACTTAAGCAGAGATGTGAGTCAAATCTTTGGTGGAACTACAGCAGGCAATCTCTGATGTCAGCACTGCAGCTGCAAACAGGAGGGGAGCAGAGTTATAGGGAACAGGATGAAAAGAAGGGTGTTCGGGCTGTGTTTGTGGGGTCACTTTATGAATACTGTAATTATTCATTTGGACTAAAACTGAGGTTTAAGAGTGATCACCTCGTGATTGGCAGCTGTGGAGGCTCACTCACACCCAGGGGTTCTCAGTCGTGTCCTAGAGCAAGATGTGTAGTGTGTAAAGGTGCTGATCCGACCCTGACCTCTGGACACTGTAGCAGTTCTGGGTGCCACATCCTGTGACTAAGGATGCCTAATTGATGTCATGGGTATACAAACCTGCAGTAGGCCTCCCTTTAGGTCCAGCAGCAGTTTAGGGGGGCCAGGCTCCAGGCCAGGGCTGCCGCTGTGCCGACACCAGCGGGCCTCCAGAGAGCTGCTGCAGGAGAAGGGCCCCAGCAGGACCCGGCCCCGCTCCTTCAGGCCGGTCCTCAGCAGCAGGTCTTTCAGCTGCAGCTGCATAGAAGCTGCCTGAACTGCATCTGGGAAGATGGAGGAGTACAAAAAGATGAACAGGAGTATAAGTAGGTCAAATGTCCTGTCATTGATACCCTCAGTGGTTTGTGTGAGGAAGGGGGGTTAAATGATCTGAATAAAGTAGATATATATAAAATAGAGTTTATCGATACAAATACAACCACACCAGAGGCCTGTACTACGAAGCTGGTTCAACATAAACTGGATATGTTTGAGTTAGCCGGTTGGCCTAATCCAAAACATACGCGCTCTCGCTAAGCGGTACTACGATGCTGGTTATCAAGTGGATCGCTCGAGCCAGCCGTGCCCTATCTAGTTAGGTGCGCGTTCACATGAAAGGTGTGGTATTTGGAGCATTCGACCAATCACAAACATGGACAAGCGTACTGACAGCGCAGCGCGTCATACTTCCTGAATGAAAAGTCAACTTTAATATTAGTCAAATATGAAGAAGTTAAACTTTAAACATCCATGACTCAAACACTTTATCCAGGATCAAAGTAGCTGCACCTGCAAGGTGAATACAGCTGGTAACAGAAAAAGTGTTTGAATGCGTACATTAACAGGTTTATGATATGCCCCGTCTAAGACACGATCTGACTTTAATTACATTTGACTCGAGTGTTTCGTCAACTTAATGTGTTGCTTAAAATAATCCTTCTGCATACAGTATGTGACACTGTGAGTGTTGCACGGCCAGATACGGCTCAGCTGACTCAGCTCAAGAGCTGTGGAAGTGTATAGATTCTAGTTCAAATGGAAGGGGTTTCGTGATTTGGTAAACTAAAAAGGACAGCATTCTCTGTCCTTTCCATTAAAGCACTGTTGTGAACTTGGTCTTTTGGTCCCATAAACCAGTGGGACAGAAATCCTTTCTAGCCATGGTTGACATTAGGAGGGCTGATCTGGTCACCAAGAGCTGAAGCAGCAGCCCATGGAAACTCAACCCCAGATGACTAATAATGCCCTGAGAAGTAGCTCTTTGCAAACGCACGTTGACTATAGAATGTCTCACTTCTGTCTGGTCGTAAGTTCGGGAAAGTAAAAGAAAATAGCGACACACCCGCTTCAGTACCCAAACCTATGTACAAACGTTACTACTTTTTGATTGGTTGACCTTAACAAGTCAACAGTAGTGTAGAATAAGGACGAAAGTGTTCCGTTAAACACTGTAACAAGCAGAAGATTCTATAAACTACAACAAAGGGTAAGCATCTGTTAAACATTACACCCAGAAGTTTGTATATAAAGTAAAATATATACAAGCAAACAACAGCTTGCCAACTCTATCATATCATTTCATTTATTCTTTTGTTATTTTCTATAGATAAAGCACCTGACAGCTGTTTTAATACAAAACAAAGTTCCCATTATATTATTCTGTCATTTCAGGTCTGGACAACAGTGTGCTTAGGGTTCACTTGGGGTGGAGCTGGATAGATGGAAGAGATGGAAAGTGATGATAAATGAGGAGACACATAGAAATAGACATGGAGGGAAGGAGATACAGACCCAGGGTGTGAGAGCGAGAACGCTAGGGTTCGATGGATATGACACACAAGCATCCTCACATCCTTTTAGGCTTGGTAACAACATTAAAGTGCAATCACACAACAGGGGAGTTCCAATGAAAGAGGGCTTATTTGATGTAAAACATTTCAGTGGAAATATTGCGCTGGGATGACTCACTTCTCTAAGGAGAGACATTGTTGATATGATCTGGCAGTTTACCTGCTAATATCTTCTGGTGCTGCAGTGCAGAGAGGGCTGCTAGAGATGTCTAACTGAACTGTGGACATCGGCTTCATTTGCATGGCTAGGATCTATTAGACTGCACATTGGAACAACCAAAGTGGCCTGTTAAATGGAGAGTCTTTCATCAAATGGAGGATCTTTTACACGAATAAAAGACACAAATGTACAAAGACACATACAGGTCAGGATAGGCAAACATTTAAATACATACACATGGAGATGGACAACCATGTACAGTACACCCAGGTACACACACCATGTACACAATGTGTATCAAAGCATTGTCTCTCGTCTCCCTGCGTCATTGACTGCCACGCTGACCACAGCTTCCTTGTGCTAAAGCCAGCAGCAGCAGCATCACCCTAATTGAGAGTGGTTGTAATAAGGGGGGGGGGGGGGGGGGCCCCTTCTTTCATCTCTAAATCCATTCCTCCATCCAGGCTGAGAAATAGTCAGAGGCACATTTCTCCATGCTCTCTGCAGCCCTGCCTTTGCCCTGTATGACCATAGTACTGCTTTTTAGGTTTGTTTCCAACAATGTGTCAGCAGACAGCCCAAACACATTACACTGCTGTGAAGTGGTGCCATAAGAAGGGAGGAGAGGAGGAAATGTTAATGGGAAAAAACTGAGCAGGGAAAGCATTGAAGGGTGAGTCAGGGGGTACCTGTGAACCTGTTCAACCTACAGGGAGTCTGTAACATGTACACATATCAACCAGTGGGATGGAATAGCATGACTGGAGAACAATAAAGGTGGAGTTTAAACTTTTTAAAGAATCTTCACCTTGATCGCATAGACACATAGAGGCCAGTGGAATTATCATCCAATCACAATTTATAACCATATGATGCAAAAACTGACACACACCCACCCACACCCAAATCAGCACACACAAATACACCTCTGCATATATCTCAAGCCCTCCATATAGAACTGCCAGTAAAGCAGCACATTTTTCAACACCCAGGGAACAAAGTGGGCGGGGCGGATAGGATGGATGGAAATCTTTCGAAATCAAATATATTTCTGGCAAACGCTTGGGTAAGATTAGATAAGATCGGAGACATTGATTTACCATGTCGGTTTCTCCCTGGCAACCGTTATCTGACCACTGCCTGGCTGATTGATACTCTGGGATGCACTGGTATCAATTAGAAGAACCCTAAAGGAGTCATTACCTAACTAGCTGTGGCCCCCAAAGACTGTCTGGGATGGTAAGAGTAATAGAAGTAATATACTGTCACTCACCACAGAAATACACCACAAGACCACTATGGGACACTAGAGGAAACTGGTTTGGTAGCAGGGGACAATGTCGGGCGACCTGGCTCAGTGCAAGCAGCAGTGCGTCATCCAAGCACTGACATACTGACTGAGGAGTGTTGATGACTTCCATCTGCTTCAATGACAGTTGCAACACATCAGCAAACCCATAGTGCTAGAGATATGTTTGAATTTCTAAACATTCGTATGAATATGAGGACATGTATGAAGATAATGCTGCAAGTAGGGGCATTTATTTCCACAATTGGAGATGTCACAGTATGTTATTCTTTACCTAACTTTAGCCTGATGGGTGCTGAGAAAGGATCAGGTTTTAGGGGAAGTTCCGGTCATCTCATACAGCTTCAGGCTCTGAGTGGTTTTGGTTGTTTTGAAAATGTAACTGAAAAGAAATGGCTCTTTCTATCTGGCTGCTTGGACAGTCTGTGTGTCTGTGTGTACATTGTGTGTACATTGTCTGTGTGTACATTGTGTGTACATTGTGTCTGTGTGGTGTGCTACAAGCAGGACATGCAGTGACCAGCAGGAAAAGTGAAAGAAAAAGTATTACTAAAATGATGTAATGTGTCTACATGGAAAACTAATGCTCAGTATTTGATAACAAAAAAAGGAGCACCATGTTGCTAAAGATGGAGGTTTCCAAATCTCTACTTATTCAGGACTAGACTTTATGAAATAACCCTATGACCTTAAACAGCATATGATGTGATTAGTCTCTAATATGAAACTTCAGTCATCTCACAGCTTTCACATCTACAGATGAAGCACTTAATTTCGGACAGTTTGAAACGCAAGGGC
>CALSBZ010046768.1:268431-286994 GCA_943591055.1 Gobionotothen gibberifrons
GAGTTCATCTCATGAAAAATGGGAGCAAAAACAAAAGTGTTGCATTTATATTTTTGTTCAGTGTAGTTAACTTGCTGAGACCTGTAATTCCAAGTATATCAACAGCAACTTCCTGTTGCCACTAGGTGGCGCTAACACTATGATTGAATATAGGCCTCTAGATGTATTTAGGGCGAGACCCTCATCAAATATGAAAAGTTGTGACTTCGTTAAGACGAGTTTCAACCGGTTACAACAGTCTCTTTGTTCATGGTGAAGGATAGCCGGGCTGCCACAGATATGCCCAAGTTTCATTATGAAGCTTCGCCCATGTATTTAGGTTATGTGACCAAATTCCAAAGAGATCTGCATAATCTGCTAGCGGGACGTACCGGTACACCAATTCAACTTCATGTTGCCAGTAGGTGGGGCTACATTGATTAGGTAACATTGGCAAGTATATGTCTTCAGGCCTTGACTCTTATCATCCACAATAAATGTAGAGCAAATTGGCCAAATACAGCACAAACATTCAAATTAAAAATGTCCGACTTCCTGGTGCAAATGTTGCACCAAATCCCATGGATGTATAATAAGAACTGGAAACAGCGTCGGAGGCGGGGCCTCGTCATTCCTATGAGAGCTGCTTGTGACTGCCCGATTTGCATCTCTGCCCGATTTGCATTGCGCAAGCGCGAGATAATCCGCCATATTGGACAGCTGCATACGGCAACCCAAATAGGACACTTGACGTCTACACTGCTGCCCAATTTGCAGTTGCAATTTGTTCCCTCTCTTGGCTCAGTAGAATGCATGGAGAGAGAAACAATACATCTGGATTCAGCTTTGAGTGCATTTTACAGCTCTTATGACCTAAAAAGTTTATTTAGTTTGAAAAAAATTATCCGCTGATTTACAGACGTCTCTTTCCCAATGTTAGTCAATGGGAAAAAGTATTTCTGGGCCCAGTGACGTCACAGACTGAAACGTACATTGTAGTACCACCGTTTGGCCACTACGAATATTTTCCTCAGAGTCCGGAGCACCTTCTGGGGGCTTGCAACATGCTTAACAAACAGTATGTTGTCATATTATGTATAGATATATAAATGGTGTTTGTCACGTACTGTAGGGCTTACTTGCTGTTGCCAGTAGGTGGCACTATGATTAAGTCTCAATGTTGACAATTAAAAGTCCTCAGGCAGGGACTCTTATCAAGCACAGACATTTCGAGAAGTGCAGAGACTTTACTTTCAATTTACCAAAATGTCCTAAAATGAATGAATCAAAATTGGCCTATACATGTCTTCAGGCATGGCCCCTTAACAACCGGTGAAGTTTAGAACATTTCCAACCATGTAGAATGAAGTTACATAATTTTCTTTGTTTATGGTGAAGGATACATTCCTACATTATTTGCACAACAGAAGACGTTAAAGTCTGAAACATGTTATTTTGTGTTTCCAGTGGCGCTATGTTGATGAGTGAATATTGGTGTGGTCTTCAGGCCTGGACTCTTATCTCTAAATTAGAGCATATTGGATTATGTATGATCAAGTCAACTTTCTGTTTTACGGAGTCGATATGGCGCTAGAGAACATGTGCTTAGCAAAGAGCATGTTGCTCTATATCAGGTGTAGACCACACATCATAATGTTCCTGTTTGTCAGATAAGGCGGTCTTCCGACTTACCAGTCCTCAGGCAGGGACTCTTATCAACCAAAAGACCTTGGGCAGTTTGGAGACCGTCTCACCTTTCTCCACATATGGCATTCATCTTAATAGAATCAGTTAACATAAAATACTGGTGCAGTTTTCCAGATATATGCTACATGGAGTTACTATGAGTGTTTTTATATTACATTTCAAAAACACATTCATTCCTTTATTAGACAATTCTAACAATTCATCCATCTAGCTTTAGCTTCAATGTCTTTACTGCCCCTATTTCGTTTATCATATGGCTGATATCTTGTTTATCGCTAATGATGGAAATATTTGGTGATAAACGCCTTGCTTCAACACCCAATTCCAGCCAAGAGATTATGCCGGATGAACAGAGAAAGTCTGTGTATCATTTCTGAGTACTTACATCATGACGGTCAGCCACTTTTCCCCTGTTTGTTTTTACAAACACACTTGTGGTGTTAATCTAGAAATGGTCCTCTGCCATGTTTGAACACTTCCTTCACTGACTAATACAACTACATTGCATTGTGCTTATATAAACAGCATGTGTTATTGTAACGACATGGGGTGATTCCTGCGTGTCCTCACAATCACCCCTAACCTACAATAGTATGAAGCTGCAGCGTCGGAGGCTCACGACCGCACTCCCACGACCCTAGTTGTTTTGCAACATCGCCGTACTTACCATAGACTGTATATATAAGTAACATATTATATCTTATATTATTAATATATATATAATTCTGATGAAACGTTAGTTCAGCGTCAATAAATGAGTGTTAATCCCAGTGTGTTTAGAGTACAACATCACATGTCATTTCACCTTCAATTCACGGTTTTCAAAACGTTAGCCACATTGCTAATGCTAACCGGAAATGAAGAATTTTCAGAATAAAAGTGTTAAGTTAATAGTTAGTGTGAACTTCCGGGTTTTTCAGAATAAAACTACTTTAAATTAAAACCCTGTATTTCATTTAAATTACGTCATATCAACATTGAAACATTGAGGTTTTGGGGTTTAGGTTTGGGAGAGAGGAAGGAAGATTAGGATTAGGTAAAAAGGTAGCGAGTGGTTAGGGTTAGGATGGGGGGAAGGGAAGGGTTAGATTGAAGGGAGGGAAGAGAACTGCTACCCGGGAGCTACTCTAGGGTCGTGGTTGTGCGGTCGTGAGAGTGCAGCCTCCGACAGCCTCCGACGCTGCAGCTTCATGCTACTCCTAACCTAAGCACTGGGTTTGATTGGTGGATCTGGTGGGTTTCAGTTTTGATGGTGGATGTTTTGAGGAGGACTGAACCCAAACGTGTCCTTTAAGTGTTACTGTCTGTCAGACCTTTTAAATCATTCTTGATTGCCAAAGCTTACGAGCAGCGGCATTGGTTTGGCCTGGTGTCATACTGGGAATAACTCCGTCTTAAACCCAGCACGCTGCAGCCTGCTTAATGTCAGCGCTCTAGATCCAGCTCTGCTTTGCTAACCAATGGCAATCCGCACTCTTTTTGTGGCAAAAATATTTATAAGCAATCTAATGTCGTGCAGGGATAGAATAAAATAGTTTTTGAAGTCCAATCAATTCTCAAACAGAGCTTTTTGGCTGCCACAACCCAGAGCCATATTTCTGTTGAGCAGCATGCTGTAGCCCCCCAGATGGCCCGCATTAACTCACCCTTTTTACTATTTTTCTTTTTATTCTCCAGCCTTTATCATTGAGCATCTTTGATTTTGAGCCAGGGCTTTTGTAAGCCATAAAGCATCTGCAGACATCTCTGGATTCAGAGATTCTTGTCTGTTCATCTTTCCTTTGTTTTCTGGGTTAGGTGTTTCACAGGCGTTCCTCTATTTAGACCAGCCATGTCCTACTCAGTCCTCGCCTCTGCTCACTTCTCCTCCCGTAGGTATTTCCGGATGAAAAGTGTTCCAGCTGACCCAGAGCTTCAGGAATGTCAACATGCATAAATTGTTACTGTCATACGGATGTTTGTTTTCCCCCCTGTATGTCACATGGCATCAGGGGAACAAAGTGTTGTACATAATAAGCAAAATATTTGGGAGCAGAGTGGAAGCGAGGAACCTATTGAAATCCCTAAAGTGGAGCCGAGAACAACTGGCTCTCATTAGCCGCTTACGTCCCTATTTAGGTTTGAGATTTGTGTGGGCGTAATTGTTTAATCTAATGAGAGGGCAGGGTGGGGCGGGGGGCAGGGTGAGAGGTGCCGGGTGGGGAGGGCAGGGTTGGGGGAGGGCAGGGTCGGGAGGGCAGGGTGAGAGGTGCAGGGTGGGGGGGGCACGAAGGGGAGGGCAGGTGGACGAGGACTGTGAGAGATGCTGCCTGCACCCTGGGGAGCCTGCACATTCATGGCTGAGACACACTGGAAACACACACCAGCCTGTATGCACATTCAGAAACGAGCACACACACAGAAATACGTGCAAAAGACCGCATACAAAATCAAAGAGCAGCGTGAAGACAGGAACAATCCTGTCTCTCTGTCTATTTACAGAGCTGAAATTAGAAGAGGAAAATCTTCTTTTAATTTCTCTCTGGATATGTTCCCAGGTCTGAGTGAGACAAAGGCTCTGATGTGCTGCATGTTAGGCTCTCAAAGGAGAATGATGCAAGACCCCCTGTCCCCTCATCTGGGTTTGTTGGGAGGGCCTCGAAAAGGGGGGCCGGGAGGGGATAGATCAGTAGAAAATAAAACCCAAGATAAGACACAGAAGAAAAAGTTAAGCTGACTACAGATATACCCACAGCATAACAATTTCAGGATCATTAAGCTGCATTGGTCAGAATTAAGAATTTCATTTTTAAAAGAACACCTGTAATTCATTTTAAGTAATTGCATGCAGGTAAGTGTTTCTGTTCTGGCTGAAGTTCTTGCAACTCAAATAAACACAAGAATGGTAGTGAACTGATCCAAGTGTTGGAATACGTGAGATGCATGCGTTTACTCATCTTTGTCAAGCACATCTGACTCATCAAAGCAGCTTCAAACAGACAAACGGAAACAGTTGACGCATAAAATCAAGCCCACCACTGAGCAGTCTCAGTAGTTCAGTAAACCACAGCACTTGCAAAAACGTTATATGTAGGCCTATATATATATATATATATATATATATATATATATATATACTATTTCTTTCCTCCACACATACATGTATGAACGCATATGCAAACCCTCATGCATACTCTAGCACACACATGCACACACTTGAGTCCTCTGTACAGGAACCAATACTCTCCATCACCTGTTATTCTAGGTGGAATCTTGCTTTTACAGGTGTAAAGAAAAGATCAGTGTCCTCTTATTACCTCTTCAGACAAGAAATGTGTTTTTTTTACTGCACAAAGTCTATGGTATGTGTGTACATATGTGTGTGTATTAGTTGGCCTGGGGTGCCCTGCCTTTACTCTCCCGGGTGTGTGACCCAGGTTCCCTTGCAGGCAGAGAGAGAGGGCAGTCCTGACTTCTCCTCACCTGAATAGACATCCGATCCCAGGGTTCACGGTGGGGCCCGCTGCCTTTCCTCAAAGGCGCCATTTGTTTCCCTGCTCTAATAGAATTCCTACCTTTGTGATTTTATCAGGAGTTTTTACGCCAATTTTGCCAAAACCGATTGAGGAGAGCGCAAATTCAGCTGCTACTGATCTCAAATAGATTGAGTTTCCAAGGGGCCAATTTAAGAATGTGCCACGGCTATGCCTGTGAAGAAGGTTGGGATTGGGGGGGCTGAACAGGCAAGGTGAGTTGTTATGACTGGCTGTCAATTACCAGTTGATTCACACAGGAGGGTCAGAGAGACATGAACAAAAAAAAGAAAAAGAAGTGCAGTGAGAACACACTGCCTATGAAAATATGTATGTTTAAGATAAGCTGAGACAACGAAGCTTACTTAACAGATGTAAGGCAGCCAACATGGAAAAGGAGATTGCTGTGCAGGGAGCCTTATTTATTATTGCTCTGAGCAGCAACAGGGCGAAGGAAAATAGTGCTAAGCAGGATGGGAAGAGGTCAGGGTGAAAGGGATCTGGCCCTCAGAGAGGGTTAATAGCCAGGTCGACTGGTGAAGAGCCGACCTCTAAGGAACGACTGCTCCCACATGTACGGACAAATGCATTGCACAGAGCCAGGAATCAAAGTAAACACAGGATTCAGACTCTTTTTCTCACTGTCATCTCCGTGGGTTTCTCCCTCTGTCATTTGGACCTCCTCACTCAAGCCGTCTTTACTCTCATACAATCTCTCTTCCATGCTTTGGGTTTTCACTCTCATCACATGTCTCCCTTTTTCTTTTGGCCAGCAGAGCACATCAAAGCTCCCCTGACACCTCACTGTCCTGGAGAGGTCGGAGGTTGAGAGAGAAATATCAGTTCTCAAAAACTCAACAGCTACGAAACAATAAGAAACACTCATCACAGAGGAGCGGCCTTGGAAATGGTTTACTTTAAACATACATAGACAAGGGACCAGCCCCAGGTCGCACACTGAGCCAAGCATGTCAACAAGGGGTTTTTAAATCCACTCTTAAAACGCACTTCTTCTCTCTGGCCTTCTAGTCAGAGCGGAGCACGACTCCTGACATTTCCCTGTGTGTTATTTTGTATTTGTGCTGTTGTATTTGTTGTATAGTGTTTTTATTGTAAAGCATTTTTATTGTATGTACAGCACTTTGGGCTCGACCAAAAATCGTTTTAAAATGTGCTCTATAAATAAAACTTGATTTGATTTGATTTGAACAACACCCTGGCTAAGCCATCTTATGTGCGTTAGACATTCAGCTAATATTCCTACATGAAAGTTAGCTACATTGTTATACAACAGGGCAGAATAGGTTACCAAGCTTCCATTCTCCCGCGGTGTAACAATTACGGCCCGTACACACGGCGGCGTGCGTTGTCGCTTGCCGGCGGGGGGAGGGGCTGAAACTCGACCAATAACCAATGACATGAATCTCCCGCCCCAGACACACAAGCACGCGGTTTGATTGGCTAGAGCTTGTACTGGCATAGGATTCGATTGGCTCCGTCGAGGCGTCAAAAGTAGAACATTGCTCTACTTTTGCAGCGAGCACCGCGAGAGAAGCTACACTTTGCTCCCAGAATGCAGTTCGGCGAATCGTGACGACACCCCATTCAAAGTGAATGGGCAGAAGCGTTGAAGCGGCAACGCACACCGCCGTGTGTAGGGGCCGTTAGTAGCACTGAGAGCGAAGACTGGGCTGCAGAAAGGTCTTCATTTGTTTCACAGCCTCTGCTCTGCTGTTCCTACTGCGCTAGTCCAGCTCTGCGTCAGAGTGCAGCTGAAAGAGTTCAGTAATATCTACACACTGTCAGGATCTATCAGTCTCCAGAGGAGTACCCCTCTCCCTTGTCAGCCGGCTAGCTTAAACTAGCCAGCTCTTGAAGGAGCAACACCCTTTCTACCAGGGGCTGTGCCAGGCCACCAGGAACACAAGAGACGAGTGAGAGGGACAAGACCACAAGCATGGAGACGTAAGGAGAGTGAGACACAAGAGGAATACAAGATGAGTTGGATGATGCAGGTGATTGAGAGGCAAAGATAAAGGTGGGAGATAGCATATCGCCTCACAGTGCCAACATATGTGGTAATTGATTCACAAAGGAAGGGAACAAAAGGAAAGGAAAAGAAGGGGAGAGGAGGAACAGAGATAAGGCAGGTAATGGGTGATTGAGAGCTTTTCCCCATGTGTGTTTACTAAAAACTGTAATCCAGAGGTTCCTGTGAGGCCTGATACCTTCTCCTGAGCGTGGGTGTGTGCACAGGCATCAGTGTGTGTGTGTGTGTGTGTGTGTGTGTGTGTGTGTGTGTGTACATGAAGGTTGGAGGAAGTCTAAAGCCCTGTTTCCCATGCGTGTAATCATCCCAGGATGAGGTGGAGGATGAAGCCGGGCGGGACTTCCCCTGCACCAGAGGGTATTTTTCTCTCACTGTGGTACAAGCACATGGCTGACCCGGGCTGCCTCTGCCTGTGAGGGACAGGGACATAGTAACATGGGACCAGGGAAGTCATATTTAAAATGTTCTATTCTGGATTTTAACCAGTTTGCTGGGACATTACTAAAATACTTTGGAAGCTTGTCATTGTGGCATCAGCATGACAGCCAGACAGCGATGCCAATGATGAGAGGTTACACTATAACATCTGCTCAAAGGGAATGGATGGCACTGAGGTATCACATAAACCATTTGATTTGTGTTCTTTCTGTGAAGAAAGAAGTGGTGATTTAGACAGCCTGGAAGGAGGAGCTGCCGGGAAAGATGAAGACGTGCACACTTTCACACAAGGTCTATAACTTCTCACATAATGTCAATTGTAGATCTGACACACACAACTCAGCTGTTCAGGCAATAAGCAGTATTACAGTACTGGCAAATCACAGGCCGCAGGCAGATACAATGCAGACAATGTGGGGACCATGTGTTTGCATGTGTATGCACATGTGTGTGTGAGGGTATACATTTGTGTGTTGCTGGGTGACAGTGCCGATGACAGAGCGGTGAGATAAGTCCCAGAAGCCGCCCTATCATCTATTCATAGCTCCCTGACTGTGGGACCTCCTGCTGCTGAAAGCTGCCTGATCTCAACCCAGCCTTACTTTATCATCATTCAAATCGAGCTTAAACACAGAGGAGGAGTCAAACTGTGACGGACTGTGGCTAATGCTGCAATAAACATCTAATAATGCTTTGACACAAAGAGCAACACATCTGCCTTTGGACGGCTTAGAAATCATGTTGCCATTGCTTTGCATCTGCATTTTGATTAAAGCAATGCACAATGACACATAATGATTATGAGAAAATGTAAATGTTGGAAAGCGTCTGAATGTACGTATTCGAGTGTAATAATACAAGTGTGTATGAGAGTGGCTAGATTCTCTTTTGAAAACAGCAGAAATGCACACAAGGCTCACACATACTGCCCACGCGCCTGGCTCTTCTCAGCACTGCCAGGGAACTAAAAGCCCCAACAAAACAAATTCATTAACCCAGACAATAAAACACAGCTGTGAGGGGCGCGGGGAACTGTTTGAAATCAGTGTCCAGGATCAGGGAGAATCTGCCACAATAAGACTACCCTTATAAAGGATTCATAAAGGGTTTATAATTAGGTTATGAATTAGGTTGGAAAGACTTTATTAATCATTAAGAACCATTTATAAACCACTTCTAACATAGTTTTCATACATCAACACAGGCTCACTATTTGGCAAGATGACTAAGCTTAGCTTACTTCGTCTTCTTCATCAGCCAGCATCCTTGGTATCTGTTGTTCACTGAGTTGATTCCCCCCATCCATCTTGATGTTTCTTGGCATCGCTTTATGACCATTTATTTACGAGTTACTAACATTTATAGCTGCCTAAAGGGAGCCTTGTAAAGTGTAAAACACATTCCCATTTATTAATGAGTTACTACCATTTCTAATAAGGCTTAGCAGTACAGATACATGTGGGCTCACTATTTGGCAAGCAACCGGTCACAGTCGCCCTGTTTATCTCATGTCTTATAAAAGCTTATTAATGATTTCTAAAGTGTTCACAACCTAATTAATAAATGAATTACAAACTATTCGTAAACCCTTTATAAGGGTAGTCTTATTGTAAAGTGCTACCCAATATGTTCAGGGCAAACAGAAAGTTCTCAAATTGTCTAAGAAAGAATGAAAAAGAAAGGAAAAGATGTGGACATAATAGAGAGAGAGTAAGAACAGTGTTTCATTTGAACCATTGCTGGGGACAGAGCTGCCTGAGAGCGGGGAGGCTTTACTGAAGTACAACAACAAAAAGAATTCCCCTGCACCACAGATCCAGGATCTGCTTTTAATTGAATCCTTTGAACAGGTTGTATAAAGGAAGTACAAACAAAGCTGTCAAATATTATAAATATCATTATAGAAGTTGGGTTTGAATTCAGAAAGAAAAGAAGAAGAAAGACAGATACATGCACCAAATCCAGATTATGATCTTGTGGAAACTGGGAATGGAAATACATCTGAGTTGTATGATTATTATTTGTAAGCTGTTAGCAGGGGGTGGACAGCCATCTGGTTTATTATATCAAGTTAGTCTATTCTCACTACGTTTAAAACCTTTACCTGTTCCACATTCATACTCCAAACAATGTCAATGCACATATTACTGATATTATTTGATTGTGGTGTGTCTAATGTGTTGGCGGGGGGGAGACAGGCTGCAGGCAGAGCACACTGCGAGTGAAGTGAAGTCCCCACCAGAGGGCTCTGCAGCTCATAGAATGAGCTTCTGATCGTTGGTTAGTCCCCCCTTCTGTGGGCCTGGCCAAGCAGCCGGGACACACGCAGCCGCCAAAAGACTTACGACACCGAGATAGATGGAGGTTCAAATAGTTTTACAGTGAGTGTCCAAAGCACATTTATCCAGGAACAGCTCCATGCTCTGCAGCTGCAGAGGTGAAGACACACACGGACTGACCTCAGTGTTAACGATACTGTTGTGCTCCATTATGGCACTACTATAAAACACAATGGGTCAAAAACATGGTACAGTGCACCTGAAATGAATATGGTATAATAAAAGTGAGAGTTTCCAACAACTGTGACAAAAAGGAAATATTAAAGGAAAGCTGAGGAATGTTCCCAAGCATATATTCTACATTGTTCAATAGTAGATGGATGCTCATTATATTACATCACTCTGTACCCGTGGGTCATTTCAATTTCACTCAATCCAGCTGAAGGTAACAATAACACAGCGGTTACATTTGGATTTCGGAAAAAAAAAATGTGACTGTTCCAATCTCTGGATTAACTAGGAAACATGGCTGGGAAAAGAACACAACACTTAGCAGCTACTGTCACAGTGCCGCTGAGCAATAGCAGTAACCCCCAGCTCTCCAGGTTTGAGTTGCTCAGCACAGAAACAGTGTCATCACACAGGAAGGCTTTTGTTGTGGTGTAGGTGTTGTTGCCTTGAGAAATAAAGGTACAAAATAAATAAATACATTCATAGAGTAAAGCTGAATCTTTTTTTCTGTGCGTTGATTTCTAATTTCTCTAACCTTTGCCAATGGACCTCCCAGAATAGCAGCTTTCTGAACTGACTTGAACCTGGATGAACCCTCTGCAGCCGTTAGCTGCCCCTCAACAGAATCAAGCCATGAATCACTACAAGTCAGGGGTGAGAGCTCCGAGATCACCCAAATGAAAACCAGATGCACCGCTAGCACCTCCTTAGGACTAACTGTATAAACAACTAAATAAATGAATAAATAAAGAAGCCCGCTAACTTAAAACTATGTCTTCTCTCATTCGTTTATACAGTGTTGCACTTCAAAATCTGACAAACACAATTGACTTGATTGTAAGAATGTATTTACATTTGTTTTGCTTCAAGGTTTGCTCTGTGAATGAACATGAAGCAATAGTAATGCTGCTTGTATTGCCACTATGAATTGATAAAGCGCATTCATAATGGCAGCAGAAACAAAAAGCGATCCCTGTTTTTGTGTTGGAAAAACACATTTTCCAACAAATCCGACTACATTACTTCATGAAAGCCTCTACAAGGTCTGAGTCATCTGACGCATTCGCTGCACGTCAGCACATACATCCTCTCGAAAAGAATCCCAAGAAAAGATAGAAGTAAATCACCTCTGACTTAATCTAACCCCACTCCCCCTTCTTCTCTCCCCTGTCCCCTTCCCTCCTCTACGACTCCCATCTCACCACAGCTGGTAAATATTGTTATATTGTGTTCCATTAGAACGCTTTATTAAGCGCTCAGACGGGGCAAATGGCGCCTTGGAGCTCCCTATCCTGTAAACAATAGGAAGTGCCCTGAAAGCTGCAGCTGAGTACAGCACAGTAAACTAAGGTCACATGAGATAACCGCCTTACTCCGAGTGAGTAAATATTTAAATGTTTTACAGCCATCCAAAATAGTGAGGGGCACTGTATCGGGATATAAGTGGGGATGTTTCTTTGAGCTGAACTTGCAAAGCCTCGTGTAGAGATTTGTACATGGATTCATGTTAAACTGTGGTACTGCATGAAGATGAACAAGATGACAATCATCAGCAAGAGAGAGCATCACATGTGAGCAAAGAAATACAACTAGCACTATTTGAACTTTTGCATGTGTGTTTCTGGGTAAACGCACAGTTCATATATGATATATTTCCGACACACTTGAGAGGACTAACTTGATTGTTGTTGTTGACGTACCTCAGCACTTTTCTCAGGAGTGTCCATCCCCACCATGTTTTCTGTGAGGAGCTGCTGGAGGAGCTGCACCTGGGCCACGCTGAGGTAGAAATCCAGACTGCTGGTCACATTCACCTCCAGAGAGTGGCCACACACCACTACCTCCTACAGAGATGAAGGAGATAGGACAAGGGGGAAATGAAAAGAAGGACGTGGAAGGAGTGAGCAGGAAAGTCTTGCAATAACACATCAGGATTGTTTGTAACCTCGTGCACTTTTCTCTTGTTTTCAACTTTTATTCTCTTGGTCTATTTGCCTCCTATTTTGCTCCCTTTAGCTTGGTTGTTCCCTCCTTAGCCTATTCACCTTTCCTCTGCAGGGTCCCACCCACAGCCAGCAGTTCAGACCTCAGCCTGGAGGCTACATCTAACAGGATATAACTCACTAACACCCCCGGTTCAACCACACACATGGGCCAGACCTACAGTAACGCCACACAGTGGTCTTTGGCAACTACTGAACATCCTCTGTTCAGACCCACTGTTTGACTGATGTGTCATTAATATCACCATTTCTGTCAGGGTTTTCTCATTGAAATGTCTACAGCCTCTTACATGTATAACCCTTGTGATCATTCCATCAGTACGTTTTAGTAGCAGTCATTTCAATATGGAAATCAAATCAAATCAAATTTTATTTATATAGCACATTTATAAGCGATTTTTGGTCGAGCCAAAGTGCTGTACAGAATAAAAATAGCCTACAGTAGGGACACTTTACATCAAATACAACAGCACAGATTGTTCGGAGTATCAATATGAGAAAAACTACACCCTCTGTCCTTAGACCCTCACATCGTACAAGGAAAAACTTCCGCGTAAAACCCACAGAAAGTCATAATATTAAAAGATTAGAACAATAGTTACAGAATATGTTGCAATGGTGAATACAGTAAATGTAGACTTTACAGTATAAATGAAGAAAATACAAAGCACTTTAGATTTTAAAGTATAAATGAATAATTCAATAAAGATAGCTGGTGGCAGAAATAGTTTGATCAGCAGTTCAAAGTTAGCTGAAAAGGATTTTTCTTTTACATTGCATTGTTGTAATTGATATAGCCATGAGGTTCAGAGTCCTGTTTGTGTTTTTATTGGCTCTGAGTCTCAGTATCTCAGGGAGTTATAAAATCACACTGTGTGTGTGTGCTTGTGTGTCAGTGCAAACTATGGATTAGCTGTTACGCATTGTCAGGGGGTGCGTGAGCATGGACGAGGCATCAAAGAGGCAGGAAGTCTCAGAGAGCCGTGCCAGAAAACATCAGCTGTATAAGCAGAAAGGTTTGAACTCTGTGGGTCAAAAGCCTCCATTACACAGCAGACCAGCGGAGGGACTCCTAATGAGTAAGTTACTGTATGTTGGGGAAAAATGTAAATACTTCTGACATGTCACATAATTAATGTCTATTTTCATATGGACAACGGATTGAGAGAGTAATAGTTTCAATCATGGCTATAACAGGTCGGTGTCAAAGGGCATTCAATGTCAAAGTAGGTGGCATTGAAGGAAAAGAAAAATATGCCACATCTGACTCACTGGGAGTGACTTTTTTAAGCAAATGCCTACATGCTCATGTAAAACATACATTACATTTGACCGTTTGAATGAGCTTTGCAACAGCACAGGTGACTGCACTCTCCAGAAAATGTAGATACTTTTGAGTAAGAAAGATGTAACGCTGGATGTGTAAAAAGAACGGTGTGGAGTGGACTGACCTCTGCCTGGCCGCAGTCAGGGGAAATGTTCTTGCTGAAGATGATGGCTGGGGCAGCGGTCACCCGGACAGAGAAGTCCGTCAGGATCGGTGTCAGAATGGCCCGCCTCTCCTGGTGCCTCCTGATACTGAACAGAGACAAACAGCATCACACTGTGGAGTTTACAGAACTTATATGTTGCTGCTCATATTCTCTTATAAATAAGGTCAAATACTGGTTGGATTTGAACATTTGGAGATACTGCAGTCAAGGTTCTTTAATTGGAAATATATACTTTCAAGCAGGTACATACAATACATGTCCCTCACAGCATCTCAATAGACGTTTTCATTTAAATACATAATCATACAAAAATCCCCCCCTTTGTTTATCTATTAGGTAATAGATGTATTTTATCCATATATTTGTAAAGTTCTCTTATTTTTTGTTTAAGCTGTGTGGATTTGCTGAGGGAAAACGAAAAAAAAACCAGAAGGCCATATTGTGAACATGTGTGTATAAATAGCTGGAACTGAAATAAAAACTAAGTAAAAAATGCATGTATTCATTACTTGCTTTCCCCATGTGTACCAATGTTTTACACTTTTAAAGTAATATAAAATGTATTCAAACTTTTTTTTGAAAGGATTTTGAAAGTATTTATAAACAATATAGACACAGAAGAAAAAAATGTAGTTGACTATGATTGTTTGAAGTTGTTGAAACTTAAATGAAAAAGTTAGTAAAAAGAAAACTAATAATGACTTTAGGTAAGTGATTATAGCTTCACACTACAATACAAACTGCAACCATAATAGAACACTTATTCACTAACGTTCCAAAAAAACTTTATTTACTAATGACTTATTATGGTTAGCAGTTGTGAAATATGTGTAACACTGTCCCATCTGCAGAGGAACACAACAGTCAAAACCACAAATGTTCAAAACTGAGATGTTGTTTTGCTCTTAGCTGACAGGCAGACACATATTTCAAACTGGCTCTGGCTTTTTAAATTCAAACCAGTTGGAGATCAAATCTAAATTGATTTTGTCCTGCAGGCCAGACATGTGAATTATTCCCATAAGTAATCTCTCTAAATGTTGGTATAACACATTTGAGCTGGAAGTTTGAATATGGTTACAGAGAAAGAGTGAGACGTTTTTGACAAGTCTCACTCAGGAACACCCCTTCACTGTATACACACCATAACATATAGGCATTCTCACATCAGCTCTCTCCATTTCACTAATGTTCATTCCCACAATCAACTCATATTTGTGGGAACATTTGTTAGTAGTTAAACAAATATACAAGGGGGCTTTATAAAGTGGTGTTAATTGCCACATCTGCTGCTATTAAAACAATCAAGTGGTACAGTTTCCATTATTTATAGTTGGCTAGGATTATAAAAGGATCTGTTTCTAGGTGGCCTACAGTACAGTTCTTAAGCAGAACCAATATCATATTCACTTCTGCAAACTCAAATGTGCATTACCAGTGCCCTTAAGGGATTATTTTCAGACACATTTCTCTGCGCAGAGTTGAAGGAGGCCTAATTCAGAGGTGAAATGAACTCTGAGGGCAATTGGTGTTTGCTAATCTCCCCTCAGACAGGAATTGAAACAACGAGTGTCCCGTTGCAGGGGACAGGTGCTATCATTCACCAGCACAGCTCAGAGGCGTGAGGTTCGGCTTACCAGCAATGTGGGGTCCTCTGACTGGGAGATCTGTGTGTCTGTGTGTGTGTGTGCACCTTCAGAATGACTTTGTTTCCACACAAAGCTACAGTGTGAACAGTCAGTGGAGATATCTGTGGCATGGACAATGGAGGGACACAGATCAGAGCTCCAATGACACAGGTCTTTCCTAGCCGGCAACTCCACACTGTGATGAGGACAGATCCTGTCAGTGGATCCATATAGTGCAGGAATTTCCCCCGCAAAACCTCAGGAAGCCAAGTGAGGCCACTGCAGATCTGCAACTACTGGAATTGAACCCAAAAACAGCAGAGTGAACATGCCACTAATCCAAAACTGGAGAGAGAGCTGGGGGTATCGATGTTGGGAATGAGGGAAAGGTGTGAACTTTTGAAGTGGTGTGTGTCAAAACTTGTTTAAAGAGAGGTGGTGTATTTCTGTGGCTCATTGCAGCAGACAAGTAAAGCTGTGAACTTGATTCGCCTCTCCTCAGTCTGTTGGAATATTCTAAAATCACATGTTCAGTTATGACTGGGTCGAGGTGGTGGCTGAGGTGTACAGGACAGCATGCGGGAGTACGATAAAGACCACATTCTTCCAGTGTTCCTGTCTCTGCCAGGAGAAAGGGGAACGAGGAGGCAAGCAAAGCAACCTTCAATGATATATTTGGAAAGTGAAACTGTAGCTTGACCTTCTAAGCTTAACACAGAAGCTTACTTATTGTTGTGAACCAAGATAATTAGCTATATGTAAATGAGAAGAGATGAAGCTCAATCTAAAAGTGACCTTTGTTACAGTATAATACTGTGTTTCATCCTTTGAGTAAAATAATACATCTTAGGCTACATGTTAGATCATCCTTTAATCAGGTGCTGAATACATTTCCAGACCAGCAGTTTGTATACTGTGGAATGTCTTGAGAAACATGAGTCTACTCAAAAGGCATTTAGCATCTTGGTGAGCCCAACATCTCCCAACATCTCCCCTCATTGCCCTGTCAGACAATCTGGCCCTGTTTTCATCGACAGAGAGACAAAGTGAGAGAGACGAATAAAGATTGCGAGGGGATTGAATCTCAGTAGCCCTGTGCTCAAATGAGCATGCAGACTCAGTAATGAAACGCTGATGTAGGTCCAGGTTTAACCAATTAATTTATTATATATATATATATATTATTTATAGTGAAAACCACCCTTGAATGATGGGATAGGAGCTCAAAACCTTTAGGGATCCAAACCACAATATATCATAAGTACCCTGTGTCTAGATAGATGCTAATGTAGTGAAACTTGAATTTATTTTTAATATGTTGGCACAGGCAGGTCCAGGCGGACTCACCTTTGGGTACATTTGGTTACCATCAGTGCCATCTTACTTTCTCAGGTACCACACTGTAAAACTCATTTTTATTTCATTGCAATATCATTATAGGTATTCATTCCATCCAAATACAACTGTTTTCAACTTTTTTGGAAAGTTCAGCCTGACCTCAAAGCCCTTTTTGGCCACATGCGTAATGGTGCGCGAGCTGCCAGTCAGACCTATACATTACGCTGGGGCCGTATCTCTGGAACCCATAGGTCCAATTGGGTGATTGACACCTCTTTGTAACATTTAGAGCCAATAGAATCGAGGGGCAGTTCATAAATCCATGTAAACATTACCATTGGTCAGTTAGAATGATGCGTATGCAGCATGCCCTGAACCAGACGCCACGACCTGCTCAACCATATTCCACGTTTATTGCCGATAAAGGAATGATGGATTATCAGAAATCATTTCAAAGTGACACAGAGACATTGGATTAACCGTCAGCAGCGTTTGTATGCCCTTGAACACAACGGACAACAGACCCTGGAAAAGGAAGATCAAGAAAAACGACTACTTTGGGATAGATGGTCAAAACTACTGGGGAGAGGGAGAGTACAAATACATCAGGGTGGTCTACTAGGTAGCATCTGATAGATCCAAACTATTGTCATAGTGTTATGGAGTGGAATTATATAAGTATTCAAGTCTAAACATAAAATAGTTAATCGGAAATTGGAGAGATATTATGTTTGCCTTCATTTGATATTTAGGTTTGAATCAGGTATAGTCAGAACCTAAGCATTAATTGGCATTTACCTAACTCGGTCTCAAAATAGACAATTTCGTTAAACCTGAAAGAGGTGACATTGTTTTGCCTTAGTTAGATAGTGTTCCCAGGAAGCTGGAAGGAAATGAGGGAGGAGAGAGAGACGGCTTGCAACAGGTCAACTGCTGTCACCTGGCTGAGCTCTGTATTATAATGTGCATTGTTTGTACCTCATCTATAGTGTATTCATTTCTATACTGCTGGTTATGATGTTTATACCTTCTTATAGTTTTCAAAGTGTATATACTTTTGTTTATATCTGCCAGATGTATATATTTACATTATACTAGAACACTTAACTACTTGTTCTGCACTCTGGTAAGATGCTAACTGCATTTCATTGTCTTACACTCTGTGCAATGATCTGATCTTAAGTGGAACGGCCGGTCTGAGATTTCAGTTTCCCCAGCAGACTGCAGTTTGTTTGAAATGATCCAATATTATTATGGTTTAGACTTACAGTTAATAAAACATCAGGTATTGGATTGTTTGTGTGCATGTGCATTGGAGAGTGCATGTGCATTGGAGAGTGCATGTGCTTGAGTGTGTCTACATAGAAAAAACTGAAAAGTTGAATTAAAGGTATTATGTCAACAAATGTGACATATCTGTATTAGGTTAGTTGAAAGCTAACATTTTAAGTTTAAGTAGGTTCAACTTAATTGTATTGTTTTTAACTAACCTAATACAGTTATGTGAAATGTTGATAATACGTTTAAATAAAGTCAACGTTCTGGGTTTTCGTGTACGCTCAGGCCTCTGTTGGCTCTGCACTGTGTTCTTCCATAAGGTTATTTTTAGTTGATAGGGAACAAATCTGGAGTCTTTGCCTGTGATTTTTGGGCCTGTTCCCTCTGAAAACATGAGTGGAAAAAAAGGATGTGGGCCAAACAGGCTGTTACACTTGTGCTTGTTTTAGCTCCCGAGTCTATAAAAAATGACAAGGTTTGTAATTATGACTGTGCATGGAGAGACTCCATGATAGGGCGCTAACTCAATAACTACATGCTGCTCCTACATCAAGACTGATGAGATACATTCAGAACACACACACACACACACACACACACACACACACACACACACACACACACTCA
>CALSBZ010046768.1:300959-312520 GCA_943591055.1 Gobionotothen gibberifrons
CATCCCTTTGACCCTCATCCTTCCCTTCCTTCAACCATCCATTCAACCCCCCTTGGACCCTTCATCACTGATTCATTGCATCCCTCCTTCCCCTCTCCCCTTATTTATAATTATTTGATCTGGTGCATACTTTCTGCCTCATTCTAGGTACTATGGACAGGTTAAATGATGGACGGATAAACAGGTTTAATACAAAAAGCACAGTGGCATTGTGTGTGGTTCAAAACATGTGTGTGATCTGCTTAATGTGCGTTTGCAGAGTGTATGTGAGAGTGTGTGTGTGCGTCTCTGTAATCTGACAGGTTGTGATGTGAGCCTCTCTTCTCCCCAAACATGTGTCTGTCAGCTGGGTCTCTCAGCCTGTGTGTAAGCTTTCAAATGCTAATAACATCAGTCCATTACCAGGCAGCACGTAATGTGAGGCCTTCAAAAAACTCCTTTCAAAGCCCTTCAAATGCTTTTTCAGTTGTTAGAACAAGGGATTGAAAAATATCAAGGGGGACAGTGATGCTTTAAACACTCGTATTTCAGCATATATATGCAGCAAAGCATATTCGCTATTTTGCATGTGTGTGATGATAAAGTGACAGGGGAGGGTGCTGTTTGGAGGGCTGTGTGTGGGGGGTAAGTTATGGAGAGATGAAAGGGGACCACCACAGTAGAGTCACATGTTGGCTTCATATCTCCCTCTGTGGTTCTCTCTAACCTGTAATGCATGCACACATAGACACACCACACACACTATCATCCATGCAAAACTTCACACTGAAGGTAGTGTGAAGGAGTGTGGTACTCAAACTATATACACCCTTACATAGCTATACCTAGATACCAGTGGCAAACCGTGTCTATCTGTCACAACTGGACCTTCTGTAGACACGCACACACCCCCCGCCCCGTCGGTATAATGTCCGTCTTTTCACTGAATTGTCGTCTTGAAAAGGGTACTGACAACAATTCCGCAACAACATGATCTTCACCTGTTGCCATTTCAACGTTAAAAACAATAAAACGGCAAATTAATTGCTACGTGGCATTTATCTGGATCCTCTGTCTCGAGCCAGTGAACTAACGGGCCTTCTAGAGCAGTGGTTCTCAACTGGTCAGGCCTCGGGACCCACTTTTTCCTTTGTCAATAAATCGTGACCCGAAATTTGAACCACTCAAATCTATTCAACAAAAAATCGTGCTGTAATATATAGGCCCTACGCTTTTCAGCATACAATATTAATTAAAGTGAAGTACAGTGCATATATCCCTCATATCCCTTCCCAGAACTAAAGTATGCTTTAAAGGTTTAATGAGATGATGGAATCAAAGCTGAACTGTATCACATCAAAAGGCCCACATGCTGAAAACCCAACCGCAGAAGGGGGTCTGGGGGGATTCTCCCCCAGGAGATTTTTAGAAATACTAACATATAAACTACGCATACTGGTACACTCTGAGAAGAAAATAAATAAATATATTACTACCCGACATATTCATAATATTTGATGCCATTGTTTGTTTTTCACTTTGTTCTGACAGCTTGCTGCTCCTCACAGAGAGAAGAGTAAAGTCGAGAGAGTCTGTGTGAATTACTTTCAATTGTGGGTAAGGGTAGATAGCCCCCATTGTTCTGTGACCTGTCAATCATCAAACCGGGGGTCATATTTCATTATGTGTTCATTTGTATCTGAAGTTGTACCCATGGATGTATAAAGAATAGTTCTACCGCAAAGTTATTCTCGGTGGGGACTTCCGGCAACAATCTTGATTCTGATTGGCCGGCCAGAAGACTCGAAAAAACATCAGCAAAGAGGTTTTATTGAGAAGATGATCACTACGTGACAGAAGTTTTCAAAAACGTTTATGGTATCCGGTAATTCCAGTCCAATGCCTACTGCATGCACAGCGTTAGAAAATCGGGCCTTCAAAATAAAAGTTTGACTTTTTTCAACAGCAAAAAAAAAGAAGATATATATTTGTTTTCAACTTCTTTTTCTTTCTTCACTCACACATCTGCGACCCACTCGAAACGGGTCCGTGACCCACTTTTGGGTCGCGACCCACCAGTTGAGAACCACTGTTCTAGAGGAACTCTGAAAGAATACGCCCATTGGCTACAAATCAATATATGATTGGTTGATCAAACTGTCAATCCAAACGTACATTCAGTGTAAGGGCCAGGGCATTTTATCAAGGATATAGAATACCTTGGTTGAAGGATATTCTACCCAGAGACCCAGAAAAATATCTGATTGGTTGCATTTCTTTTCTAACACAAAACCACTCAAATGGGTAGTGCATGGACCGAGAAAGACAAACAAATCAACGTAACACTGTAATATTACAGATCAACAACACAGATACGATTCTAATTTATTCATTTTATTTACATTTTGTAAAATGTTATTTAAATAATTAAATCAATTTTTTGTTAGTTTTATCTGAGTGTTTCAGAATACCTTGAAGGTCGAGACGGTTCACCACTGCTAGATAAATTACACCATACTACAGGGGTATAAATAACCATTGTTAAGAAGTCACTGCCTCATGTTGGCTAAATCAAACCAGAGGAAATTCAATACCCACAAAAGTTATTGTTGTGATAAGAGTGGCAGAACAACAGTGAACGTATGAATGTTAAGGGTCTAATCAAACATTATATGTTGATAATATACTGTACACTAAATGAGCTATCTGAAATGTAGCCAGACCAAGTAGAAACAAATGGTTAAGACCAGGAGGAAGAGCGTTCTGAGCCCACTTTAGTGCCTGCCGCTGGTTCTTTCATGTCTGGTTGGGCCTCCTGGGGTTGTAATGTGCCTCTTATTACACAAGCATTAGGCAATTACGCCACTGGTTTCACATTGGCTTCCCGGAGCCACAGAAGAGCTTGTGGCTTCACACATGGACATTTGAAAGCATCTGCACATTCCTTCTCTCTTGAGGTTGACTTTTTTTTTTCACTCTCACTAAACCCTCTAATTGCTTCTGCTCTGGTCTGATGTTCTACTGAGTAGCCTACTGATAACTGCTGCTTGGCAGGAGACTACTGAACACACAGACAATCAAAATCACACGCAAGATATACATGGACACATGCCTACAGAAATACACACAGGATATATGAACATACAATATGTACAGAAGATCAACTTAAAGGTTGCTCTTTTGCCTTCAAAGAAACCAAGAAACAAAAGTGCTGAAAAGCGTAACAACACTTAATTTTAACTAGGCATACATTCTCACTGCTCTCACTGCAAAAACACATATCTACACATGGATCAGCGATTTCTATTGTAAATCCTATAACAAATAAACTAGAGAAAATGGAGATGCTGACCATCAATAAAGTATTTCTGAATCCCCCCGACAGTCCACCTTGGCTCTGTTGCTGTGTGACTGTCTGACAGTGACACCGCCACACAGGATGCCAGAACATCAACATGTCATGAGCCGGGAGAAAAGGAACTGAAACACATCAATGCACAAGGCTGGGGTTTGACTACACACATCGACACATACACAAAACATATGCATTCACAATTCACACACACAGGCAGGGTAAAACCGGTAGAATGTGTGTATCGCATGCTGCAGTGGAGGACAGAGCTTCCTAGGTAGGTGGTAGGGTGTATTCCTAGAACCTTTGCTTCCTGCTTCAGGATGACACACACTCACACACACATGCAGGCACAATCAATGAGGCCTGTGGCCCGGCGGTCAACCTCTGGACCAGGCCCCCTATGAGAGCAGGACAGCTGAGTGGTGATCCCCCTCGCCTCTGTCAGCACGCACCCCCACCTGACTGACAGCAGCATGCCAAAACATGAGAGCGCTTTCCGGGAAGTTCTGTCTGAACGAGCAATGCAGAACTACACAATGCTGTCAACAGCAATGCACTGACAGATGTTAAAGGGGGAGAGAAAGAAAAAAACGAGCTGTGGGTGATTCAGCTTAGCATTGAAAAAGACAAACACGTGACAAGATTGGATGTAAGAATAATACACTTAATGAATTATATTGTAGTTGGGTGGTGCCAGGCCCGTATTGTGACCAAATCGCTAAGGGCATATCTTCTGATGAGAATGAAAATGGGCATAGTAGTTATTAATCATCCGTAAAACATACAGCCTCCACTTATAGGTGGATGGTGGAGGAGGTCATGCTACATAAAAAGCCTCACAAACTGATTAAGATCCAAAGCTTTAGTGCGTTTTGATTCAATGCTGAGTACAGCCAAACTTGACAGTCTCTTCTCTGTCATTGTAGACCGCAAATACCCAGGGCCGTCCCTGGACAACTTGTGGCCCCACGCAAAGTTATGTGATGAGGCCCTCTGTGTCGCGATCGTCGTCGTTGACGACGGGGGACCGGGACGGGGGGAAGCTAGTGTAGCGCGCCGGAGCCTCGCAGCGGCGAAACTGTGCCCGCGGTTACAGTAGGTGCGCCGCTTTTGCGCTTCGGATGAGGCTGCCTCCGCTAGGTGAGGCACCACGCAGTCTGCGTGGTCAGCGTGTAGGGAGGGGCGGCCCTGCAAATACCTCATTCCTTCCGTCTACTTGGGTCCGTCCACTTGCACTCGGACATTAGGGATTTTCTCTCATAAATGTCCGATGAGCCACAACTTTTATTTCAAAACAAAGCTGCCAACTGGGGTATTTTTAGGGTGGCAGTTGCCAGCCCATGCCACCCCGGTAGATCCGCCCCTGCTTGACCGGTACTTGCTTTTGATCTAAGTCAATGCGGAAAACCCGCACTCACACAGGTAGGCGGAGGTGAAGGGAATGAGCACTTTTACAGCCTTTTTGGCGAGGTGGGGGAACTCGGTCTCCACAGACAGCCAAAAGTGTGCAAGTGACGTTTTCTGCCAGACGCTGTTTGCTCTCTCACTTTAGGTAACTTCACAAGAAACCGATCCATGTTGCCGCTCGCATAAAGTTAGCTGAAGTTAACTATCTGAAATTCTCGTTATTTTTTTCTCACACTGCGCCTCCCTTGAAGCTCTCTGGCTCCCCCCCCCCCCCCCCCCCGGGGAGGCGCGCATCACACTTGAAAACCGCTGCTTTAGACGATACCTTACCATATCAAATGACATGGTTATATAAAAGCTATGAAGATATTTCAGGTTGGATCAAACTTTCATCATCAAGGCCTTTCCAATAGCCCCTCCACTTTGTGCCAAAAAAGAGCAGGAAAATAAGTTGTGGTTTAGTTGTTTGAGTCCTGTGTGGTGAGTCCTAATATCCTCTTCTTTCTCTCTTCTCCACTTTCTCTGCACATTACCTTCGAGATCATATGCATACAATGGTCATACAAATGTACAGCAGGGCCAGGCCGGGGGTCTCTCCCTCCTAATCCCCCTAAACCTCTAACTGCAGGCTGAGGAATACAAGTGTTGTGGTGCAATATTCTCACAGAGCAGAGGGCCTGAGAATAACATCACAGAGGCCACAGATATTTATGGAATGAACCGCAGGCTGTACACAGAAGTCACTAGACACCACAACACAGAACACAAGAGCCTGTATACAGCTCAGCATTCATATACAGCACAACACACTGCCAGATCAACAGAGTGCAGCGCTGCGGTCAAAGGCTCTCCAATGGACAGACAGAGGGATGATAAAGGATACAATATGATATAGGTTAATAGATACGGCAATAAATCAATGACTTTATTCAGTTGCAAATGGACTTATCATAAATCTGTTGGAGGGCCTCTGGTCAGACAGAAAGAGGTACTGCTGGTGGTCATCCTGGAAAGCGTGGAGTACTCTCCTAAAAGACGGATGGCCTTATACAGAGTGGTTGACTTGATTGAACAAAGCAGTCAGGTACTCCAGTTCACAGAGCAAAGATCAAATCCACTAACATCCATCTAGTTTCCTGTGTCTTGGTCTTGTAACATTAGCTCCACAAAAAGTCTTTCTCTTTTTCTAATGGCTGTAAAGACAAACAGCATTTTCTCTACTGTGAGAAAATCAGCTTGATCGTCATATGATATGCTCTCTGGATCATCTGGGACACAGATAAATCAATCTTCCACACTGGTTCCCAGTGTAAAGAACACCAGATATCACTTTATCAAAAAGGAAAGAAAGGTTAAGGGGAAAATACTACACCTCAAAGCCAAAGCACTTTTCAGTGGCTGAGTGTAAACTTCCTGCCTGCATTACGACACGTTGTCTGAGGCAACATGAGCACACTAACTCCCAGGCATCTGTTGGCTCTGCTGAAGCTATCCTGTCGGATTCAAAACATAAATTCTAGGGCAAACTTTAATAAAAGGAGGCTTATGATTTACTCTGGGTAGCGGCTGTCCCCATTCTTAAAACAATTTGATGTTGCATTAATCCTGAGTGTCAAGGAGATGTGAAATATGTCCTCTGAGTTTACCAGCACCAGGTGTTTCATTTTCTGGACTGAGAAAAAACTATGTTTATTCTGGCTGACCCTCCAATTCTTGCTTATTTTATATTCTTTCTCTGTAGAACAGAAGGGAAACATGGATTACATCCAAAGTGAGAGAGAGGAAGACAGGGTTAAAAGAGAGGGAGAGAAACAAGCGGAGCTGAAGGATTTACAGTTCACAAAGAAAGGTGTAGCTCTGATCGTCTCTTTCCTCAGAGCCCCAAACAGAGCAAACACAAATGATCCGCGGCATTCAGAAGCCTTCAGAGCAATTTTTTTATTTTTTTCATTATTTATTTATTTGGGGTCACATTATAATACAAGTACAGTTTTTCAAATCATATATTTTTAGAGACCCGAAAGTGACAAATGAAATAGCAAACAAAATTAGTCAAAATAAAATAAAAACGAAAAAGTACACAGGGGTTGTTTGAAATAGCAAATGTCTACACATGTACATATGCATACATATCAACATACATATATACATACAATACACAGACACACATACATGTGATCATGCATACACATCTATACATATACATTCAATCGGTGTATAGAAACACAGTCAAACAAGGGATGGTCGTCTTTGGGATATGTAAATTCTCCACTTTTTCCGTATTTCTTCAAATTAGGCCTGTCGCGATAATCGATAAATTGACTTATCGTACGATAAATAAAAATGGACTCGATAACCTTTCTGAGCTCGATAAATTGCTGTTTACATAAGGATGTGACAGCATTTTAGCCAAGAGCGCTGTGGCCGCCAGGCTGTGAGGGGCGGGCCGACACACAGCCAGGTCAGGACACTCCGCGTGCACGTGCAGCAGCGTAGCAGCCAAATTAATAATATAGCGACAAGCGGGAGACAACGTGTGACTTACTCGCGGGGAATTTAAAGTGAAATGGAATTGGTTACAAAACCTAACTACACATCTCGATTCTCCGGTGTGGCAGTATTTTGGATTCAAGCCAAATCAACGAGGCGAACCAACGGACTTGAATGAGCCGGGGCGGTGTGTCGCATTTGTTTAAAAAAGGTAGCGACAAAAGCAGGCAATACCGCACATTTTAAACTACACCTAAAACGATAGTTACGTATGTAACTACGGTTTTATGAATCCTGGATGACTGCCAGAGGCGGTGCTTATCACTGAATATCTTCTGTCTCGAATATGTATATCAACAAAGTGACGTGTGACCTCGTATGACCCCGGAAGGCATAAGTTCCGGTGTTGTCAATGAGTACAGTCCTATGGAATCTTCTCGCGGAAACACGAGATTCCGAGTGACCAAGAACTCTGGCGGTCATCCAGGATTCATAGGATTACATACGAAACTATCGTTCTATTTCATCCTTACTGACGATGACCTATACCAACAGAGTCACAAGGAAGTCTGAATACTTACCCTATAGGGATGGCCTAGGTGGACTCTGCAGGAGGACCACACCCAGCGGGTGAGGGGCGGCAACATTCACCCTGTAGTATCTGGTGAATGTGCTCGGAGATGCCCATGTGGCCGCAGCACATATGTCCTCCAGGGGCACACCTCTCAAGGTCGCCCATGACGTGGAGACACTCCTGGTAGAGTGGCACTTTACTCTGGATGGCAAGGGACGGTAATTCGCCTTGTATGCCTGGGCAATGACGTCCACGATCCAAGAGCTGTTCAGACTGACGTATGCCTGCGGTAGTCTGGACATAAGCTCTAAGGGCCCGCACCGGGCATAGGAGTCTTGACCTCTCTTCCCCCTCTCCTGATGGGGGGTCAAACCGTGCCAGCTGGATAGGCCGATTAAAATGAGAGCGTGCCAGCACCTTAGGGAGGAACGTTGTGTTCGGCCATAAGGTGATACCTGAGCCATCTGAGTTCCACCTCAGACACGAGCTGTTCACGGACAAGGCCTGAAGCAAGCTGTCTTTAAAATTATTCAGACTCAGCTCTCTGAACTAAAGCTTCTTTTAAATGTTGAGAAAACCAAGGTAATGCTCTTTTCTAGAGCTAAAAAGACGCCAGAGCCTGTTTTAGATATTGTAACTACGCAAGGAATAAAACTTGAAGTGGTTACCTGTTATAAATACCTTGGTATCTGGCTTGATGATTGTCTCACTTTTAAACTTCATGTCAATAACCTGCTTAAAAAGCTGAGGGTTAGGCTAGGTTTATTCTACAGGTACAAGTCCTGTTTCTCGCTTGAGGCCAGGAAAAGGCTAGTCACTGTGACCTTTTTACCTGTGCTGGACTATGGTGATTTGATTTATATGAATGCACCTGCCAATTGCCTGGTCAAGTTAGATGCTGCGTATCACAGTGCACTGAGATTTGTGACAAACTGTAAAGCATTAACCCATCACTGTACGCTGTATGCAAGGGCTGGTTTGCTTTCACTAACTGTAGCACCCCTTAAAAAGAGGGATACCAGCCTATGGCTCCCCACTGTGTTGTTGTCAACCCTTGCGTGTTGAGCTGATATAGCAGCCACATACACCCTGACGGTAGCAGGACACCGGCCGTTGTCCAGGAGGGACTGCAGGAACTCAAGGGTAGTAGGCACAGAGCAATGTACTGGGTCCTCATTTCGCCCTTGGCACCAGTCAGAGAACAGTTTCCACCTGTTTTCGTACTGCTTACGAGTAGATGGTGCCCCAGCATTGAGAATAGTCCTCCTGACAGGCTCTATGCAGTCGCTCAGTAGTGGGTCGGGCCCTCCAGTGGCCAGACCCACAGCTGGAGGCGGCAGGGGCGACATATTCGAGGGAAAGAGATCTACCTCTGCCCTGCCGAAGAGACCCCAGATGCTGGCCACCACCTCTGGATGAAGCTGCCACTCCCCTGGTGGAGGCTTGTGACGGGAGAGGAAGTCGGCGACTTGGTTCTGCTCTCCGGGCAGATACATTGACCGTAGGCTGGCCAGGCAAGGAGCTGCCAAGGTCAGGAGAGTATGGGACACCTCTAGCCCATGCCTCCCCCTCAGGTATGGCAGGAAGTGCCTGAGTTGCTAGGTGCACAGCTCGCAGCTCTAGCACGTTGATGTGTTCTGTGCAGTCCTGAGCAGACCACTGCCCTGGGCTGTCCTGTTTTGCCACACCGCACCCCATCCCGAGAGGCTGGCATCCGTCGTAACGGTTTCATTTCCTCCAGCAAGTCACTCCTGGCAATGACCCTTAACCATAATTTTAAGGAGAGGTTGATCCAGTGGTTATCTTTTTCCAGTACGTTTTTAACATGTCTTTTATCCCCTACCCTTGCCTCGATTGGTACTCCTCCTGATGCATTATTCTCAATTTCTTTCCAGCTCTGTAGTCTGGCTTGCACCAGCAGAACAAGGCTGATATATAGTAGTCCTTCAAGCAGGGGAGCGCTACTCCTCCCTTGTATTTTGCTAGTTGAAGAGTACAGAATCTAATCCTTGGTTTCTTCCCTTGCCAAATGTACCTTGATATAGTTTTATCCCATTCGTTAAACTGCTTGTCTGTGATTTCAATTGGTAGATTCTGGAAAAGGTATAAGAGGTAGGATGTTCATTTTCACTGATTCTATTCAAGATTCAAAGCTCAGCACTCATATTTTCTGACTTAGAGGGTTGAAATTTAGTGCATACAATTCCTCTGAATCTTTAGAGATGCTTACTCCCAGATATTTTAAGTGGTTCAGATCCCAATTAAGATCAATTAATGAGTTTATATGTTGGCTTGGCTTGTAATTAAAGCTCAGTATTTGGGTTTTTGTTATATTGAGTTTGTACCCTGAGAGAGAACTATAAGTATCCAAAAAAGTCAGTAAACTCAAGAATGATTCATCTGGGTTTGACAGGTATATTAATATATCATTAGCAAATAATGATAATTTATGTTCCTGACCATATACTTCTACACCGGTAATATTGTTATTTTGAGTAACCCCCAAACTCAGAGCTCGAGGCTCAAAAGTACTGCCTGGAGATTGTTTTTGGATACATGCTCAACTATATGTAGAGTTCTGCGGATATTATCTTGAGTTTGCCGTTGTTTGATGAATCCTGTCTGATCTAGATTTATTATCTGAGGGTGGATTTCTTCGAATCTTTTTGCCAAAATGTGGGGAAAGATCTTATAGTCCTGGTTTAGCACACTTATTGGACGATAGCTTCCACAGTCACATTTGTCTTTCCCTTCCCTCTGTATCAGGGAGATTACTGGGGGGGGGGGGCTATGCCTGTCTGAAGCACGTGGTTAAAAGCATCCCTCATTGTTGGGATCAGTAGATCCTTCATTTCCCTGTACCATTCAGAAGGGAAACCATCTGGGCCTGCGGCTTTATTGGGTTTTAAGTCAGCGATTGCCTTGTCTACTTCTTTTCCCGTAATTTCTCAAATTAATTTATGATTTTGCTCATCCCTCACTTTAGGAAAAGTTATCAAATCAAGGAAACTCCTGATGTTGGTTTTTATCTATTTCAGGCTGTGTGTATAGGTTTTTCTAGAAACAGACAAAAGTTTGATGTATGTCTTCTAAATTACTATGTACATGTATAATACTTGTTTCAGGGTCTTTTATTTTATAAATTGTGTTTTCTACCTGTTGTTTTTTTAGTTTGTAAGCCAATAGTTTTGCTGATTTACCTCCTACCTCATAATAACTTTGTTTTAGAAAGATCATTTTTTTTATGTCGTTTGAGAGGATTTCATGGAGTTCGTTCTTTTTTAAAATCTATTTCCATTTTAGTTTTTGTATTTAGGGTTTTCTTATGTATATTTTCTAGATGTTTTAGTTGTGTTTGAAGCTGATTTGTTTTCTCTTTTCTTTGCTTATTTATGTTTGAGGAATATCCAATTATTTTTCCTCTAAGGACAGCTTTGCATGCATCCCACAAGATTATTGGGGACACTTCTCCATTATCATTATCGTTCAGATAATCTTTTATATCGGTCCTGATTTGAGGCCTAATTTGGTTAAGAATTCAGTCTCCAGATTGTGCTTTTCCTTTCTAGACCTAGATTTAATGCCATGGAGACCGGGGGAATGGTCCGATAAGTCCATGGTCCCTATACTGCCATTTTGAACCCTATAAAAAATGTTCTGATACATAAACAGGTAACCAAGCCTTGAATATACTGAGTGTGGGTGTGAGTAAAAGGTCAAATCTTTCGTAGACGGATTTAGGTCTCGCCATATATC
>CALSBZ010046768.1:332281-344587 GCA_943591055.1 Gobionotothen gibberifrons
GTGTGTGTGTGTGTGTGTGTGTGTGTGTGTGTGTGTGTGTGTGTGTGCGTGTGCGTGCGTTTAGTACTGTTTAGTTTACAGTTCTGGCCATTGGGTAGGATTAGCCTGTGTCATGTGACGTGTGGAGGCTCAGACCACGGTCACACTGCAGCATCCGGCTCAACCTGGTTCCTGGCCAGAACCAATGATGTCACTTAAAAACGTTTAGTCTCCTATAAGATCACTCTACCCTGGCCCGTTAGAACGATCATTTATTATTGGACTGACATCTCCAGTTCTTACAAAAACAATCATTTAAAAAAAGATTTTCTGGACTTTAAATTAAAAATGATTTGCTAATTATTTATTACCCCCAAAATGGTTCAGTTGTAAACATCCAGAAAAGAAAAAAAAAGACATTTTAAAGCAAAGTAAAGAAATCCAAAATAAAACTAAGGTAAACATGAACGTGTTTTGATAAGGTCGAAAAAAAGCTGGAGTTCAGGTTTTTATGAAAGAAAATCCCCTCCGCTCCCCTTATCAAGGTGAGGCCTTGAAGAACAGATGTGGTGGTGTGGCTTTGGTGGAGGTGGGCCTTGCCTCGTTCCTGAACTGCCAGCTTGGGGCCCCCAACACACACACACTCTTAGAGGGAGCTATTTTCCCACACCTCCACAAGCCAAGTTGTAAAGTATACAGTTTGATTCCTGGGCCTCTGCGCTATAAACGGGCTGAGGATCCGGGTTTATTTTCTTTGCTGAGTTTGTCTTTGCTCATCAGAGAGACCCAAACATTGGATAGACAACAGCAGACTGGGAGGTGTCGAAGAAGGGGGGGGGGGGGGGGGAGCAGATTCAGAAAGAAGAGTGGAAAGAGAAAATTGTTTAAAACAGGTGAAAGAATGGAGAAAATGTGGAGGGTTCAATGTATGGGTCATAGAAAAAGGAAAAATGAAAAAGGAGGGATTGAGAGGGATAAACATGGGGAGGAATTATGGGCTGTGGTTCATCGGCTCGTAAATACCATTTAAACAGAAACAATGTTGTGTCCACTCAATATCTGAGGGTAGAGGACTGATTTTGGAAGTGACTATAGGTCAGAGGATATTTGTGCATTGTGTAGTTGGACATCTACAAGATGGAGCCAAAGGGTGTGGGGGGGGGGGATTTGCTGCCACTGCTGCTGAGACTTATCAAAACAGCTCCTACATTCTTAGTCAATCACCCGGCCTCCCAGAGGACTAAACACTTCTCCCAGTGTTTGTACTTAGGTAAACAGTGACAAGTGGGCTGTCTGGGGCCCCTGTGGCCTTGTTATAGACGCACTACACAGAGAGCCTCCACTGCTGCCCCCTCTGAGGGTCCACAAATGACGCAAGAACAAACACACATTGATCGCATAGAAACAAGTGCAGACGCAGATGCACATGGACATATGAAACAGGTTTTTTTTTCGTGTGTATGTTCCCGCACAGGCACACTACTTTGCCTCCCGAGGCGGTATGATGGTGGTGCTGTGATCCAAGGGCCCCCACAATGCTGACAGGGCCCTGGTGGTCAAAGGACATTAACTCTTGGGCTAGGTGCCAGCGCTTAACAACACAAACACTCATCAACCCCATCATTTACAAGCATCCTATGTTTCAACACACAAATATACACATACATATAACACAAGGCCCTGGTGGCAAGGCCCCAAGGCCACGGACTGCAGCTACTCATAGTTTCTGCTACTGTACGAGGAAGGAGTCAACTCCTGCCACATTGTCAAAGCCGAGGATACGCATCAGCTAGGGACCACATTTGCTGTTGCTCCCTAAAAACTCAGACTGTAACTTTTCCATTGACTTTGCACACAAAACTACAGTTCATTATACACTCTGGGTTAGATATTTTATCTGACCAAAAAAATGTAAATACAGGTTATTGTTTCCCCTAAATGAAGAGGCAGGTTTATACTCAATCAAGCCCCAGCTTACACAAATCAAACACAACTCACAGCCTGCCTGGAGTATCTGTAAGTCAAAGCATGTACAAAAGCACTGATGACATTTTTCCAGCTTTGAAAAAAATCCTTTCCAAACAAAAAGACATATTGTATGTGTTAACAATAACTCAACTACTCATGACAATAAAACAACTTACATTTCACTGAAATTCAGGAATCAGCAGCAGAATTATTTAAACAACAAAGGCTAAAAGAAAAAGCTCATAGTTGGGTGTTGGGTGGGGTCAACTGGACTAATTCATCATGTAACACCACATGAAAGAAAGGGACAAGAACAACTGAAAAATGAACGTAGATAATACATAAATAAAAGGTGAAAAACTAACTGAATGAATTCAACTATTTATGTGCAACCGTTGTTTGGCAAAAACTATGAGAAGAGGATTGTGCAACATCGATTTTTAGATTCATGAATCTCACATTTCATGAAAAACAAACAAACCTCAGTGGGAGAGCCAAAGTCTGCCGACGGGCTGCAGGTGCTGGTGTCTGGCAGGGCGGTGCCGGCACTGCTGCGCACGGGGGAGGCCGGCGCAGCAGTGGGGGGGTCCAGGACACTTGAGGCCTGCCGCAGGATGCCATGCTTCTGGAGGCGAGCCCATGTAGAGCTCCAGCTGAAGAGGAGCTCGTACAATAGCTGAACCTGGAGAGTGACAGAGGCAGAGAAGAAGAATTCAGATGATATGTAAACACATTTTTTCCAACTTTAATGAATATGCCCACGACAATCTAATTGTTTCTTATCTGAGAACACAGAAATATAGAAAGCTCTTTCTCACTCGACACAAACATTTAGCTTTGTGTGCAAAAAATGTAATCTAACCCTAACCCACAGCATTGCTAAAACAGCTGAATACACTTTCAATAGATGACGTTTACTGTGCCCATTGAGGTCTTTGAAAGATAGCCTGAAACACCACACGTTATAGTATTTGAAAGCAGTTTCAAATATATGTTTTTGGCAAGGTCTGACTCAAAAAGCTGTACTGGGAATTTCTCATGTACTTCTAACTTCTGAAGCCATTACCACAACTTCGCTTGGCAGCTCCCTAGGTATGTGACACAAAACGTAGTTATAGTTGAGAGGAAAGGAAAGAGAGGAGGCGGGGACCCCACTATCCATTCCTATTTCACTATTCAGCTGTACACTCTTCTAGTATTAAGACCTGTCATTTCAAGAGGCCTCATCTCACAAAAGTGATGTAAAAGCTATGTGTTCATGTTTCTATTCAATGTGTAACCATCTGCAAGCCACAGGGTGGTCTACGGGTTTCACTGTTCACATCCAGAACAACAAAACTCCCAAAGAAACACCCACAGAGGGAAATTAAGTTGTGTCATCAATTTCCCTGAAAAACTCACCACGGTTAGGAAAAACTGAAGGCCCGCCGTCAAGTGTTCTCAACTATTTATCATGTGCTCACATGAAAAGAGCCCTGAGTTTTAAACAACAACAAAGCCAAAAACAAGAGTGGAAACCATGAGGGGAAGGCAGGGGAATGTGATGTGATGCTTTCAGTAATTCATGCATTCACTCCCTGTTAGATGAGAGGGAGAGAAAGGGAGAAAAGTGGCACTCTTTCACCGTGAGCTAATTTTTGGATTTCAAATGCTTCGCTCCTGCAGCCAACTGAGCCCCCAGCCCCTACCACTGAGGGTCCCTCAAAAGCAAAAGGTGCACAGACACATGACCGCACACACAACATCGTTTTCTACTCCAAACACATTTTGCTCACTCACACACTGTTAGCACACATTACAGGGAGGCCTTCCATAAATAAACATAAATCAAAGCAGCACAATACATTACAGCTGGGCCATTTCAAACATGTCCAGGAAGAGCTGCTAACGCCGATCCAGCAGCCTTCCAGGGACAGGGCCAACAGCTGTCTGCCATACCCGACCAACTGCACTGCCGTCAGCAGAGCTACGGCACCACGCTCCCTCTCTGAGAGTCTGGAAGTCCAACCAAGGACAACAAGGCCTTCTGCAGTCAGCAGCACATGTGGAGGAGGTGAAGAATGCCCAATAGAGCTGAGTTAGGTTGCCTTATATCTGTCATCTATACGGTTTGGTCCATTTCAGATAACTGGAGACTGAACAGAGGCATCGTCATTCATAAAATCACACAGATGAAAGATGGGAGAGCATGCAAGTGGTGAGTGTTCCTGTTCCTTTATCTAAGCACAGTTTATACAAAGACTTCACAGAAGTGACATATTGTTGGGGTTGTGTAGTAGCTGAGTACATGTGCACAGATATATACGAGTGCACATGTGTTCACTAAAATGCTGTAAGGTAAGGTGTCAAAGGTCAAAGCAAATGGTGGTGGTGATGTGTGTGTCTGCTGAATTCAAGGTGGTCCTGATAAAGTGAAAGTGCAGCTACTACCCCCATCCTTGTGACACTCATGAATCATTAACACAGAGACACACACTCAGATTGGAGAAGACACGTGCCACGCAAAGAACTGCAACACAAGCAGTCGTGTGTGTGTGTGTGTGTGTGTGTGTGTGTGTGTGTGTGTGTGTGTGTAACAACGTTTTTGTATGTATTCTTAATGGTTTACTCACCCTTCCAAAGCCTACTGTATCTCAGCTGAAGTTACATTTCATTTCACCCCAATTTTGGAGGACTGTTTATTTTCCCATGAAGTAATGTAGAGCAGATTATGGAAAATGTTATTTAAAATCACGAAAATGTAGTTTAGATTCCAGGAGAATCTAAGAGACCAAACTCTTTGATTGTATTTGTTGACCCATAATGACTGTGATAATAGCTGATTGTTTTCCAAATGCTAGATGTTAGCCCAACACCCACAGTAATACTTGACACCCATCACTGGTCTCTCTAACTGTCTTAGTGGTTGTTATTGTGAGGGCGACTGTGCAGCGCTCCCACATCCCAACATACATTCCCACAAATGGAAATGCTAATTAGAAAAAGAAGTATGTAGTGTGAGGTCTCTTTTGTTCTGCAGCGGAGGGATGCTCTGGCAGCAGTTCTTAAAGAGCTGCTACACGACTTGAAACGGTACAGAGCTTATAACCCCCCAAGGGTCAGACATGTACACCAAAGAGTGAAAAAGAGAGAGGAGGAGACCAGATGGGAAGAGAAAGCAGAAAGATTGCAATGAGAGAGAAGAGAGGTTTTTATTGGACCCAAAAACTAATAATGACTCATCATATAATCGCACAAAGTCCTCTCAGCTTTGCCAGACACAGGCACTACATTGGAAAGCGAGAAGAGAAAAGAAAGACAATAAACTTTCCCTCAATAAACCAGCGGCTCTCCTCATCGCTGGGAACCTTTTCACCACTACCAAGTTAAGGCCTTTCATTTGTTTCTGGTTCCAATTCTCCTCAAGATCACCATGGCTCATCTCTGTGGTCAGTGACATTTAACAGTGGGACCACTAAAAAGGTCACTCCAATAAAGTGTTCACTGAGTAACCTAACTCAATGCAGCTAATTCAATCGCAAAAGAACGGAACATGTGTAACGGTACATGTCGATGTGATTACATTATAGCGCTGTAATAACTAAAAAGACAGAGACCTAACCAGGAGACAAACATATTCCACTTCCAATCTGTTCTTATTCATCCAGCTCACACTGTACAGCACAGATGATGAGAGCTGCATTCCCCACTCTCCTCCGCTCAGACCTCAACATATTTGACCAAAGCAAACAAGGCCACACTCTTTAGCTACTGTATGCTTCCATTCTGATGACAATTATAAAAAGAAGATGACGCAGTTTGTTTATTGGAGGCAATCGATATCAGAGAATCAGACGTGCTCATATTTCAGGACGACAAGAGGATGATTTGTTTTGAATACACACGTAAATCCAATGACTACTCTGTGAGATTCAGACACACACTGACCTGAGGGTTGCAGCACTTGACGTGGACGGCTTGGAGATCAACGTGGAGGCACACTATAAAGGAGTGTCTGCCTTCAGAACAGCTCTGAAGCTTATGGGATGTGACAGCCAGGGTGGAGGTACAGCCCATTGGCTCCAACAGGCTCAGGCTCTGCTGCTGGCCCAGCAAAGTGTACACACTGAACTGACTCAGGCTAACCGTCCAAGGGAAGGCATCACCTGGTGGAAGACATGAGTGACAGAAAAAGAAGGATTGCATAAGAAATGTGGTAAAAGAATGAAGCAGTAGGAGAGGATGGAAATTGCACAACGCAGACATTGACAGAGATTGAGAGAGATGTGAAGGGAGAGATGTGAAGGGAGAGCAAAGAGGACAAGCTTAGCAAATGTGAAATTGAGAGGAAGACGGACAGAATGCAGGCTAGAATCCAACAAAAAGGTGTTGCAATGGATTTTCCTTCCAGAAGGATTAGTCAGCATTGTTCATGATCAAAGCAAGTCCTCTCACTTACCTTTGAAATTAAAACCAAATACTGCACAGTGGCTGAGAAAGCTTCATGAAATACATTAAAGATTCACTAAGGAGTAGTCTCAAAGGGGCCCACTGAAACAAACTGTAAAAGATGTGTGGGTCTGACACAGGAAGCCACACTAGGTTTGTAATATTGCCAACCAACAGAGAAGGAGAACTTGTTTGGTAGCACAGAGCCAGGAAGAGCCCATTTCCCATGCAGTGGGCAGGACGCTTGGATCCAGAGCGTTGAAAAATACCTTTTCAAAGGGTAGGAATGAATTACTAAAAGTTATGGCTGCTAGTGTCACTGACTTTGTCTTTTTACTCCTGTTTCTAAAATCCATATGCCAAATGCTGCAGTCATTGAAGCTTTGAGAGGAAACAAGACACTTCTTGGATGGAGAAAACACTACTCACCCGTCTGAGTGTTGCTTATGTCAACTCTGCCAGGTGTGCAGACCACATGTGCAGGACCTATCTTTACTTCACTTTGTTTGTCTTTTGTCATTGTTAATGAGTAGTGGGTTAAAGGTTAGCTGGGGCTTGTTGAAAAGTCCTTAATGATGATGAATTTGCATTATATAGAATATTAGCATTATGAACACATTTGTTTTATTTAGTAAATAATTCAAATCTATTTTCAAGACTCCCCATTATTGTTTAATGAAGTTCAACATGTTGTGTTCTCGTTGAAAACTTTGAAATCATTGTTTTTTTGGCATTTGGAGTCCTCACTGTGCAACTAGGTGATTGTTCTTCTCTCAGTATTCCATTCATCCTAATTCAAGTTGAGATTTCATTAGATACAGTATGCAGACATACCTTCCTCCAAGATGGGCTTGGCGACCACAAAGGGGAGCTCCTGCAGCGGCTCCATGTACTTGTGCCCGGCACTGAGCACACTGATCTGTGGCAGGCAGACCACCAGGGTCCCGGGCATGGACGCCTGGTTGTGGTACCAACTGCGGACGGTGCCAGGAATGTCCCCGCAGATGATGGTGCTCGGGGAGGGCAGGCTGTCATTAGGCAGGAACACACAGCACGACTGCAGCTCCAACTGGAGAGGGGAGAGAAATATAAGGAAGTCATGTTGACTTTATTTAGTCACATGACCGATCTCAGCCCCCCTAAAACAGCCCTTAACAGATACTTTTTTAACATGTCTCTTAATATGAACTCTCCCCTTCTGTCCTTGCCTCAGTTCACGTTGCTCCGTGCGTACAGTACAGTGTTTGGCCTTGGGGAAGGGCGCCCTATTGAAGATCAGCTAGCACCTGCTTGTGAGGCTCTCTTCATCAGCTGTGTTAAGAGATGACCACATTCGGACTTCTGAATATGCATAAAGCAGGGTTGTGAACATTCTCTCCTTCAGATGATGAAAGGACTCAACATGCCACGAGTCAGAGAGTGAGTCTCATCCTGACGCATTATGTCTTGGTGATGGAGAGTTTGGTTAGCGGCTCTCTGTGGGTAAAAGCAGCAGTTTAGGGGACAGAACCTCAGACTGGGTTTGAGAGAGGCTGTCTCACTACGGTGTCTTTTTATGCTGCTGCAACGCAAAACTTCCCCAAATTGGGATCAATAAAGTACTTCTTATCTTATCTTATGTGTGCATGTCAGTCAGAGAGCTGCTCTGTTTAATGAGCTGCTACACTGTCATGTGTTCAGTGTACAGTGCACACACACAGATGCACAGAGACACACCCTCCACTGATGTTTGCATAGAAAAATGTGCTAATATCACACGCAGAAATGTTGGAACGCCTATATATGGAGGCTGGTTCTTCCAGCTTTGATGGGAGGGCGAGAATGTCAGAAAAAAAAAAAAAAAGCATGAGATGTGAATGAGAAACAGAGAAAAGGAGAATAAGAGAGAAGGAGTGAGAGATATGGTTACACACTCATCTCACGCTGCTTCCTCTTTTGATTACTCTTCAAAGAGGGGTTTGAAATCTGAACACTTTTGCACACTGACACATCAGGCCTGGGCCTTTTTAAGAGCTGGCACGCAGGAAGAAAATCCATTGACACTGCCTGGCCTGCTGCTGATCTTAGCGGGGTTAAGCTGTAAAGCAGGCTGACACACGGAACCTGCTGGCTGGAACACGGTGACTCCGCTCTGATAATGCTCCCCTGCTGGACAGCTTGCTTCAGTCACACTAAAAAGACTTCTTCTTCTGCTCCGGCCATGCCTCCACCATCAAAATTATATTAGATTTGGATAAAAACCTGGGTGTGGCAATGTCAGTTAATGATGTATTTAGTGTAAGGCATTTCTACTTATACTATAAAACCTTTTTTCCCCAAGTATGTCAAAAAAGTTTAAGAAAATAAATGCTTATTAGAAGTATGAAGAGCCCAGTGAGATGATATAAAATGTCTCTTATGTCTCGGCGAGTACCAAAAAACGAAGTGATTAAAAACTTAAAAAGTGGTTTAAGTGGCTTAAACTGAAGCCAGTAAATGCTTTAATTATTTAATAACTTACTTACATAATGCAATATCAGTTGTATAGTATAATTTATAGTTTTAATAATTGACTAATCAACAGTTGTATACATCTGTGTCTAGTATGTATATGGCAATGCTAAATCATACTTTAATAGATAATTATACAAACCAATTCAAACCAAAATATATAGAAAAAAAACCTTAACCTACATATATACTTTCTTACAGTTTTAAATGGGTCATTACAGAGCACAAACATCCTACCATAAACACACACTACAGTTCGAAGTACAGGTTGCTGAATGTATTTGAACTAGTCTCTGTCTGATGGGTGACCAATCTGTCACCCTATATCAAGTAAAAACGTTTTTACATAATCATACTAAAATAATAAACAGTAAAAAAAAAGCTCACAGAGGAAAGTTGACCCCGGTAAAACACCAAAGGAAAGCGTTTGAGAAGACAACGCAAGTCATCTCACTTTATTTTAACCTTTTAATTGGCAATAGTTGGATAATATTAAGTATATTTCAAGCTTTTTTTTTGTATTGTATGTCAGTCACAAAGATATATATCTTCATTGTAATATATCAGAGCTATATATAAATGTGGCACCGAATGTATCAACTAACAATATAGTTTCAATAAGACAATGTAATTCCACTTAATGGTGGTTGATTAGAACTTTATATTGCTTTGCTGTTGTTCCCCATGGCAACGCAACACCCTAGATGATGTTAAGTGTATGGTAGCTACAGACTTGCCACATTAGTGAAATGCTAACCATAATCAGATAACATCGCATGACAACAGAGGAAAAAGTTGACTGGCAATCACTGGGCATGGCGACAGTGGTTTCTGGATGTTTAAACTCAAAATGTTTGAAAGGGCCTGACTCTGTAATGAAAAATAAAATGGCCCGTCAGTCCTAAACTTGGGTGATAGGACAACAATCTTCAGTTTTTTTTCTTAATTATAGCTAATAAAAGCCACAAAAAGACAACAACCAACATGTTGTAATTTACAATGGCAACAGTCCATCTGAGGGCAGTGAAAAAAGAATCATTAGATGTTCTATGAAACAAAGAAGTTGAGTTCCACAGAGTAGACACAAACAACATGGAACTGGTTGTGCCATGCAGCCGCTGATTCATATCTGACTTCAAACTACACAGTTGCTAGAAGAAGGACCATGACACAGAAAGACTAGAGAATAATGCTATAGCAAACAGATGAACTGTAATGTTGGTCCAATATTGTGCTTACATTGTGCTCGAGTCTGAGGGTCCACAGAGTCCATGAACAAACTACTTATTGTAATCCATACCTACTCCAGGAGGCAATATGGTTACTTGCTGAAGCTGTATCCAAGACAAAGTCTGTAAACAAGTAAGATCAAAATGTAATGACTACATTTGTTATTTTAGTATTAGAAAATGTTAAGGAATGTTGCATCTGCATCTGGATCCGCAGCAAAATACACACAGTGACAGACAATCAGAATTTGCCATTGTGCGTGTGAGTTCATGAGAGAATAGCAAAAATGACCATAAATGAAGAGACACTAAGTACTCAGGATGCTTTAGAACTGTCTGTTCCACGAGCGTGGAGACAAGCAGACAAAATAGGACCACAATAAATGTCCCTGGAAAGGTCAAGATCTCATCCAGGTGTGTAGGACTTATTTCCTCTGATATGAAATAAGTTAAATAAAAGGCTGATTCTTTGTGAACGAAGCAGACATTATAAATATGGCTTCCATCCGTGTGGATTCGTGTTCAGGAAAAGTATGCCTTTGCCGTAGAAATCCTCTACTTTCTCAGGCACAGGAAACATTTAGTCATTTAAAGGCGGAATATCAAACCTCCATTTAGAACAAGGTATGCTAAGATGTACTCAAATGACCAGTCAAATATATTGGCTTATAATTGTAAATGCCAATCCTTGTTTCTCTGGTTGTCTCACCCTTCTACGAACATGAACTCAGAGCCGTTGGGAATGGACTGGGCTGAACAATCCACTCTGTTCCCTGGGCTGACAGAAGGTCTCCCTGGTAACATCCTCAAGGCTCCTCTCTGCCGTCTCATGTGAGAGCTGTGACTTACACACACCAACACAGGGACACAAAGGGGTAACAAAGGGCAGAGGGGGAGCACTGGCACTGATGAATGGTGCTGACATATCCAAAGAGAGAAACAGTCTGAGGTCAGAATATCCCATATACATCACTGCTATGAGCACTGCCAAAACCACTGACAGCTCATCTCTCTGAGCCATTTCATTACCAGTACCAATACCAATACCAATACCAGGCCCTGTCCCTGACACAGCTGAGGTCTGGCTGGTGGTGTCCAGGTCTCTTACCATCACCATTCATTGATTCAGGATGGAACATCTGTGAAGAGAGATGCTATGACTGGAGCAAGGGGGGGAAAGGAAACCCTGCAGGAGGGTTGAGAGAAGAGCTGGTGGAAGCAGAGGGAAACCCAGTGTTGTGAATGGTGGCAGGAAAAGAACATCTCTGTTCTAACAGGTCCACGCTGAAAGTGAGAGAGTGTGTGTTTAATGTCACAGTTTTAGGTGTTAAAGTTCAGTGGAGTTATGTTTGGTATTCCACACAATTGTGTTTAACAACTCTGTAACAGGCCAATAAACAGAGCACTGGAATCAGTTAGCTTGTGTGACAATGCTGTGAGCTGATTGGACATGCCAGGTTAGTGTTTTTGTGTGTAAAAGAGAGAAAGCGAGCCCAAAGTGACAGGACAGGAAACAGACAGGTATGCCACCTACAACTCTATGCTAAGGAGGAAAAGAGCAACATTTGCACTGTGTTACCCACAAGTCACTCACAAGCTTAGCAAAGTACATTTCATATTTATCTAAGATGTTCAACCATTTGTTTTCCTCTTAGGCAGCTTTTCCATGTGCAAGAAACAGGCAATATTTAAATGACTTTACACTGTGTGAACAATTATTAGGCAAGTTGTATTTTTGAGGAATTATTTTAATTATTGAAAAACTAAAGAATATATCTGTGTGCACAATTACTGGGCAACTGTTGTTCAGAATTAATATGCAACTAAAGGAAAAACAAAAATGTCACCATCTCAGATTGTTTATTCAGAATAATAAACAAACAACTCAACATTTACAAATAAACATTTCTGAGATTTAAAAAATAAATGATCATTCACCAATACAGCCACCCTTCTCTTCAATAACAATCACGAGCCTTCCATGGATTGAGTCTGTCAGTTTCTGGATCTGTTGACGATCAACCACAGCCTCCCAGACTCTTTTCAGAGAGGAGTTTCCTTCACTGTAAATCTCCCTTTAAGAAGGGCCCACACGTTCTCTATAGGGGTTAGGTCAGGTGAGGAAGGGGTTAGGTCAAGTGAGGAAGGGGTTAGGTCAAGTGAGGAAGGGGTTAGGTCAGGTGAGGAAGGGGTTAGGTCAGGTGAGGAAGGG
>CALSBZ010046768.1:401746-414525 GCA_943591055.1 Gobionotothen gibberifrons
TCGATAGATGTCGATAGATGTCGATAGATGTCGATAGATGTCGATAGATGTCGATAGATGTCAGGCCGCCGATGAGCGTTGTGTCGCCCTACTCAGATTGGTGTGTCTTGGTGTGACCCGCACCGTCGTGTCTTTTCGGTCTTGCCGACACCTTCCGCCGCCGATTCGACATGTTGAATCGGGAGGCAGTCGGCTAAAGGCCGTCGGCCAAAGAAATCACTCTGATTGGCTGTTCAGTTAGAGAATCAGTGCATGAGAAGCAAAACGGAAGTGAGGAACGCGAGGCGATGCGAGGCGAGGCGAGGCGACAGTTTCGTGTGTAAGGACCTTTACTAGCACAAGTGTGTGTGACCTCCTGGACAGTCCCTCTGATAGGCAACATCAACAGACAGTCTATGTGGCCCATAATATACTTTGAGTCGGTTTAATCCAATGTATGTAGTAGCTAGCACCACAATACGCCTCAATTGGCTGGCTGTATGCATAAGGAAACACATAAGAGATCTCTGGGAAATGTAAAGATAGTAAATGGGAAACATAGATATCCTTGTTACACTCTTTCAAACATTCTACCTTGGGTTGTTCCATCTCTGCCATAAACACTGTCCAATTGGAGTGTCTATGCGTGTGATATTCTGCCAGCACAGATGTCTAAGCCTCGGCCTGTTTGTGTGCCTTAATGCCTTAAAGTTGAATTCCAAATTGAACTTCCCAATGCTTTACATTCCTCTCTGCCTCGTGTTTTGTTCTGTCTGCTTGCCTGTGTAAATGGCAGCCAGTGGCAAAGCAGAGTCACACTCACATAAAGCCTATATTACTGTAGTACTTGCTAACAAACTGCAACCAGTTCCAACCAGACGTGGAACACAGTCACCCTGCACACTGCTGTGTCTTTCTGACAAAGCGTGGGCTATAAACAATTCATGTAGGGACAATCATAAAACACACAAGTGTTGTATTCATCTGATAAAGCCTTTGGAAAAACTAAAAGTGAACAACTGCAACAACAACAACTGTATTTAGAACAATTAATAATTTTTTTTTTTTTAATTAACAACAAAGAAAAACCATCAAATCAGTACTGCAGCCGTTTAATCCTCTGTGTCTTCCCTGAATCCTTATAAAGTTAGTGGGTTTTCTGTAACATTTTTGTGTGCTTACTTCAAAAGCTGCTAGTAATTACTCATTTGCATTAAAGCGGCGACCACAAACAGCCATGATGCTGCACGCCTTTCAAGTTCCAAATGGTGTTTATTAAGCCTCTGTTTTCAAGACAAAATGTTCAGTGTCTGTCTATTTAATCTCATTTAGTGGAGAGGATGTCCACTTACTGTATAGAAGGATTATAATGGATTTATAATGATTTATTCTGTGTACCTATCTAAAGTCAGGATCACTTATTTATCCAGTAGCCTAAATGGAATACTATCACACAGTATGTAATCATAAAGGTCCACATTTTGTTCAACACACGATTTAGTTTCTGACAATCTAGACACAACAGAACATACAGAGGTTGAACATTGTGTTTGTGTTGGACATAAAAGGGGTTTGTAAATATTCTATTATTTATTTACACTCACCAAGAACTTTATAGATATATATTCAGTACTAAAAGTGAGTCAGTGTGAAGCAGTGGGCTATTATCCAGAGTGTGGAGCAGCCAATGGACTGGGAGCATTTAAACCATCGTCTGCTCTGTGGGACAACCGTCTCCAGCACCCTGCTGCTCTGTGCTGTTCTTTCCCTCCTCTGGCATGGATGACCCCATGTTCACACCTAGGAGAGGGGCGGGGGGGTTCAGCACTGTCTCTGATATGCCCCTCTTCATCCCTGATACCCCGGTAGCTCTCAGTCAGGCGGCTCTGTGTCCACACGCTCACCCTACCACCTACTGTGGAGGCACCAGTGGAGTGGATCTGTTGGATGTCATGATAAGGCCTCTTTCCTCAGATCAGCCTGGATTACACTAGATTACACTGGGGTTTAGGCAGCTGGAACCGATCCCGCTGACCATTCATATTTGACTGTAAATGTACAGATAAGCCCATTGCCAAATCACCTCTATATGTACCTATGGCTCCAGGCTCTGTGGCCTCTGTGGCCAAGGCACTGACTGCCGGCTGATAAGAGAGGTGTGAACAGCAGTGTAAGCTTTCACCGCAGGGGGCTAGAATGACAGAGCATCAGAGGCTAGAGGAGTGGACGTCACAGAACTGGGCCGTGTCACACCTATCTCATATGTTTTTGTATATGGAAATATTTACTGTATGTATAAACTTGCCAGCATAAGTGTTCCCTGTATTAAAATATTTATTTTTAAGGTTTTTTTAAACAATGTGAGATAATCATTTGGAGTTATGATGCATCGGGCCCTGATGACTGAGAGCTGATGTGTCAGACAATCTATTTTTGAAAATGTAATGTTCACCTTTTTCTTGAAGCAAACTTAATTTACTTGTTAATAACAGTTTAGTTTGACACGTATTAAGAAAGGTTACAATTAAAAATGTGAAATCATTTTATAAAACACGTATTGGTGCCTTACAATACCTAGATGAAGTGATTAAGTATGTAGACATCATTATATTCAAATAAATAACTGAGTGGTACTACAGACACAGATTCTAGGTCCACACCATTAGAGCCATTTCTCAGATTTAAAGCAGCCTGCTTCTTATCACACTGCCGCACTCCCGTGCCCTAAACCCTCCCTCCTTATACCCCCTACACGTTGTTGTAAAGCACGACGGCATGACCTTTAACATGTTAATCAACTGCATTAAAGAGCCTCTCAAACAGAACTGATGGGCTGGGCAGATTGGACTGACAGGGCGACTGACTGACTGGCCCAGAGGCTAAGAGGGATCCAGGAGCAGTGGCGCTGAAATGCCGTCGCTAACACATTGAAGGTGGCAGAGGTGGTGGGAGAGTGTTGGTCATCACACGGCTTACAGCTTAGCCAGCTTATTAGTTCAGTAAAGGGACCTTCCATGCTCTCAGGGTTGTCAAACACTGCTTTGCCTCCTCGCATGTTTAGGTCCTGTCTCATACAGGCAGAGGGTCTGTCTGTCAGACACAGATGGAGGTGAATAGGTGAGAGTGATTCAATGATCCTGTAATGTCAGAGAACTTGACTAGCGCCACTAAGCTCAGCAACAAAAAAACACACAAACCCGCACATCCACTTGCGTCACACACACACACACATGTGTCACAACCTCTATGGTCACAACACAAGAATTCTCTGCTCCAAGATTTTCACCACAACAAAACATGTCTACATGTGCTAATGCTGAGACTATGACTTTCCTTTTTGAATGATAATGATTTGTAACAAGTGGTCAAATGACAGCATGTGTAGAATATGCAAAGTGCACCAAAAGGACAAAGTCGCAGTCACTGAACATGGCTATTCATCAGAGAAAAACTGAGAATATGATCATTGTGTTGATATAGCTAACATGAAAGAGCAAAAGTCTATAACTTATATATAAGAGGGTAATACTTCTAACTAGTACACCAAATGGATTTGCAACAGATCCACTAGAGTTGGTGTCTTCAACTGCCTCATTGGAAGATATGTTGGTACAAAACTAGACATAAAACAGAACATGAGGAATTATAATTAGCCCACATTTGCTCGATCATGATAAAATGTGTTGAAGTGAGCAACATGGTGAACTTACTGTGAATTAATGCTAACGCTTCTCTGCACTTTGTAAATGTGTCATTACAAATAGCTTTGTACCCTAAAATCTATTATCCATATTAAAGATGTTGTTGACTGATAAGGCACACGGTCATATCTTATGGCGGCTTACTACATGCAGAGCACCACACATGTTGACAAGTGGTCTCTCTCCCTGTGTAGAGAATGTCTGGATTTAGTGTCTGCACCTGGCCACAGATCTTCTGCCTGTCCAGAAACAGGCCTCACAGAGTCACTTCAAAACAGGGCAGACTCATTCAGCAGTCAATCAGCCGACTTCATTTCCTCCCCAAATGCTATCTGTCACAACCCACCCCTCTCTGCTGGAGCACTCACACATTATTCTCCTTTGTCTCTTCGCTGTCACAATGTTGTGTCAGCATCTCATGATATTGTGGATTCATGAGATGACATTTCCATAAATGTCCAAGTCTCAAGGCAGATTAAAGATATCCTAAAACCAGGGATTGTAAATGGAGATTAAATATGTAATTGAATGAAACATTGAACAAAACAAACGACCATATAGAAGTTAATTATCTAATCCGTCTTACTTGATCATTCATGTATCCTACATGTATTGTGATGCCTAATAAGTATTCAGACATTGCCTTTAAAATACCAGCAATTCTTCCCAGTCATAATGGCAAAAGCAAATATTCTCACACAAATACAGCACCCCTCAAAACCTCCTCTGCTCTGGGAAAGGCTTGATGCCATAATTACCCTTAACTACTTCCACACTGCAAGGGCTGCAGTCGCAGCTTCATCCTGAAGCAGTGTGTGTTTTGCATGGCATGATATTAAGTTAGTGGTATAAAAGCATCTGTGATTTCTTGTATGTAGTTTGTAAGTGTGTATTTCCAAACTTGGTCTTAAAACATTCTCTCGTGAGACATAGCCTTATGAGCCACAACTGACCAATTGGAGCACAACGGAAACTCTTACCATCTGTAGCAGTTTAACATACAGTTCAACACACACATGGGAACAAAATATCAACACACCTCCCATTCTTCATGCATATACACATAAGCACAAACACAAGTCAGATAGCAGCAGGGAGCATTAAGTGTACCCCACTGCTTTCATCTTGCCTTCAATCAGATAAATTAGCTGCCTGCTGTTTACTATTCAGTGTGCCTCCTCAGTCTGGGGGATTGACGCCTTTTTACCCCCTGCAGGAAAGAAAGTTCTAGAAACAGTACCAGGAACATCTTGATACCAGAACAGCTACTGCACGGCCTACACTTCACATCAGCCTAAAATATATCCATATTATATCGAGAACACTTATGAAAATGTACATGAAACCACTTGGTACAAGTGCATACACATGTATACTGTAATGAAGCTTATGTCAGAGGCTTTGCCTGTTTTTCCCGGGCATACCCTGGAGAAAATGCAAGGCCCTAAAGGCCCTGACACACTAGGCCGAAATCGGCTGTTTTAATGGTGCTGTCAACCACAGAGCTGACAGGAGGCTCTGAGGTCCAAAGCCCTGAAGCAAAGTCTGCATATTGGCTGTGAAACTCCTCACAGAAGCAACGGATGCAGCCCCTAGGCTGGGTGTCAGACCTCCATCCCAGTCCAGACAGCTTGAGCAGTCTGAAAGCTGATTAAGCTAATACACACTGTGGGTACAGACATACATTAGCCGCAGCTTTCAAAACACCAGATTGTGTTCCGCGTTAAAATGTTTTCCTTATTAATTTTGGTAATGAGTGTGTTGCCAGGTCGGTATTTCTCCCTCCCTCCCTCTCTGTCTCTGATCTGCTATAGACCTGGATGTCAAAAAGTGTGTTTATGAGTCATGACATAATGACAACCTTTGGGTTAAGGGCACAGCTCTTTTTTGCCCCTATTATTTCACTTCCTGTGAAAATAAAAGAAATCCCAGGGAAGCAAAGGGCATCAGTAGCCCTAGAATACTGATGCCGCTGATAAGGCTAGAGGGACTGATTAATGTGAAACACAGCTTGGAGCAGAGGCACAATGTTAGGAAAAGGTAAACGGAGGTGGAAAAATGACAAATTAGCATTCCTTATTTTGTGTACACTCTCTTATTGATATAGTTTAAGGGAGAAAAACAGAAAAAAAGAGACACTGATCACAACAAAGGAGTGAGGGAATGAAAAGTGGCCATAAAAGTTGAGTTGAAGATGACCAGTCACAAGGCCTTGCATGGCCTTCAGAAACACTCAGGCTCAGATTACCAGCAGAGCAGGATGCTCTCCTCACACAGGGCATCATAACTCTCTGTGGCCTGGATGACACCAGGCAGAGCTGTTCACATCGACAGCCTCCATTAACATTCCTGCCTAACCTGGCAGGAGAGCGAGTGAAGGTTAAGTGGGGTTAGAGGGTGGGGGGTAACAATTTTAAGGTTCGAGTTGGAAGAAAAGCATATTGGCGTATGGTGTAAAAGAGACAGAAGAAGAGGATGTCACATACGGAGGGTGTGATGGGGGGGCAGTGATCACAGAGGTCTAGACCTGCTCTATACACAACACACCGAGAGAGCAGAGGACTGACAATAACACCACAGGTCTGCATCACTGAACTAAGAGTGTATGTTGGTTCGTAGGTTCAACTTTAGGAATTTAAAAGTGTTATTCTTTATACTAAATACATACAATCCACCAAGGAATACAAAATATGACATGGAGGAGTGCTTCTTGAAGGGATTGAGAAGATCAGCGGCTCAACAGTGGACAGAATAGTTGGACATAAACCAGGCTACTGAGCATCCACTGCCTTTAGCCATTATTCAAAAAGAGCTGCGCTTATTGACCCTGTTCAGACCTAGTATTAACATGTGTCATGTGTGATGTAATCACAAGTGAAAAGCACTACGAAGTATGTGCAAACACACCCAAGATGCGGTGAGATCCAACTTAGACTACATTAAGAAGTGGTTTGTCCACATTCTTTTGGCAGTGGGTAAACAAATGAGTCCTGGGCCACATGGAAGGTACACCTACTCAACACCAAAGCATATTCCTTGAATGATTAAACCTACTAAAAATGATTCCGATTCTGAAATGTGTTACTGTCTGTATATTTGAGTTTTCCCATATCAATTCTGCTGCTAGAATGTAATAACCATTCTCTCTTACTGCCTTTTCACTGTTGTCCCTCTTCACTAGTATCCCCTGTCCCCTTTTCATAATTTGTTCCACCCTATTCTAAGGGGAAGCATTGTGGTGCCTTTTCATTTCAGTTTCTGGCTTTGTATTTCTTCACCTCTTACTCGTTTAATATTTAGGAGAGTGCATGTACGTAGTCACGTTGTGCCTCTCTTCCTCTGTTTCTGGCTTTCTCTTTTCATACCCTTGTTTCTCATATAAGAGAAGAAAAACTATAAAACTATATCAAAAAGAGTTGACATATGTGTCTCTTCACTTGTACACTTAAGGGGTCAGAATTTATATGGTGAGGGATTCCACGAGCGGTATGCGCCGGCCCGTGCCTTCACCTTGGACTTCTAATAGAACTGCTCGGGTCCTGGTAGATTGAGTGGGGAGGTTCAGGAGATCTTTCTTGAGGGTTATCAAGAATAACTTTTATCCAATGCCCTTTTCCCTCTCTGTCTGTGTCTGTGTATTCTCTTGTTCCGGTTAACCCAGCCAAATCTTTTTTCTCTTGTTTTGTATCTATATCTATGCCGGGTTCCGGAGTCGAGGCTGATCGTCTTGCTGTAGTCCTGTGTCCTTGATCCTCTATCCTGAGCTCTGGATTAAGTCATGGACTTCGGGCTGTGGCTGAACCTGTCTATGCGGTCCTGCCTGGGTCTGGTCATGCTGCTTCCCTGATGGCTTCCACAGGATTGTAGCTGACATCTTCGTGGATTCATCTTCTTATTACAGTCATACGCATTTCCTAACATTCGGTCTATATGCTGTAAAATGTATTATCTCTTCGATTTACACACCGCATTTCTTGCACGTCTGTCCGTCCTGGGAGAGGGATCCCTCCTCTGTTGCTCTCCCTGAGGTTTTTCCCATTTTTCCCCCTTTAAACTGTGGGTTTTCTCCGGTAGTTTTTCCTTGTACGATGTGAGGGTCTAAGGACAGAGGGTGTCGTTTTTCGCATATTGATATTCTGAACAATCTGTGCTGTTGTATTTGCTGCAAAGTGTCCCTACTGTAGGCTATTTTTATTATATGTACAGCACTTTGGCTCAACCAAAAATCGTTTATAAATGTGCTATATAAATAAAACTTGATTTGATTTGATTTGAACCAAACTCTGAGAGACAGACAAAGTGAAGTGAACTTATACTTTTGTTTTCGTATTCAGAGCAGGGAAGTGAGATTAAATAACAAGTATTTGGATTACTATTTATGTATTTAAGAAGGGACAATACAAAAGTTGAATGCCAGGTCCAAAAGGGCTATTGTACCACTGCAGCTTGAGTCAAGTGGAGGTAACACACTTGTGTATTGGAATATTTTCAAAAATGGCTTTATCATTCTCAGACTATGCCTGTGTATACAGTATGTGCATGTTTGAGCATAGGGAATTTAAATGAAAGGCGAAATAACGTTTGATTGGATTCCTGAAAGCATATACCTTTATTCTCAGGAGAGTAAAATAAAGAATGAATGGGCATGTTATTAAGGTCTCACCTTATCCACACTGTGCTCCATAAACATCATTCACACAGTCTAATCCTACAGCTAGGGTGACAGCTGGCCGGTGTCATAGTTTAGTAAAGCTTTTTTTAGTCGAACTGTTAAGCATGAGTTAACATTTTCATAAGCTAGAAAACAAGCTATTAAACACATCTGTCATAATTTGCAGATGCCCTCCACATAGTGATGTCTAACTACCTTACTGGATATATATTCTTTTCACTTTAGCTTGCCAATTAAGGAGATATTACCACATGTTATGGGAAATGATGGCAAAGTTGATACTGTGTGGTCTATGGAGAACTGCTTCCATATTCTGGGGATACTAATGGGGTGGCAGAGTGAAGAATCTGAGCCATTTTTCAGCCTGTCTGTCGCTGGGATAAATCCCAGAGGTGTTGGAAGATAAAAAGATAAGGATTGTAACAACAGAGGAAAAACCTTGCCTACATCATAGCTCTCTTTATTTCCCTCTAAGAATCAGATGATTTCAAACAGTGCTCTTTACTGGCTCCAATAGTGTTTCTGAACATGAGCCAACCCTGAAAAAGAACCAAAGGCCTTGTAATTGGTACTATTGAGTTCTTCTGTGTGAATGAGTGTGTAATAGTAAGCCAGTTATATGGGATAATTCAACATTAGTGTGGGTTGTGTCACATTCCATTCTTGACTGAGCCTCACTGAACCACTGCAACTGCAACCCCCCCCCACCCTCCACCAGCCCAGCCCCCACCTGGTCTGGTTCCTACCGACTGATTCTGTTAATTACTTTGCCTTTTTATCCTGGGAGAATTGTGAGAAATCTTTCTCATCACCACCACCATCCAGCCCAAACCTACACCGCAACCCCATAACCACCACTGGCTTAATGAATTACATCTTAACAGTGCTACAGCAATAATGCCAACATCAGTATTAAAAGACATTTCAAAGAATAATAGCTCTCGCCCCTTCTACATCACTTTTCCACCCTCCTTTCCCGTCAACCACCTTTTCATCTTCTCATCCTCACCACTGCTGCTGCTTTAAGTGGGACCTGGAACCACTAACTTTAATATTTCCCCTTTTCTCTTTTGAAGAGCTAGTGCTTCTGCAGCTTTCTGTGGTAAACCTTTGCCCACTGTGTATACACAGACTCATTTGGGCAACCGTGCAGCCTGGGAAAATGTGTTTAAAGTGAAGAACTGGGGGGGGGGGGGAGTAGGGAGAATGGGTGAAGAGATGAGGGAAGGACATGGCTTGAGGGAGGAGGCGCGCCGCGGCAGCTGAGCTGTGAAGAAGCTAATGGGCTCTCATCCCCTTCCCACGACCACCGCATGTTTTCTGATGGTCACTCAAGCGACCAGACACATATTGGTTTGGCTACCGGCACAGAGCTCCAGTCAGCCTGCTTCAATACTGCCGATTCGGCATCTGACTGAACTCTGGTTATCCTGTGTGACTTTAGGACTGGCAGAGTATGAATCAGTAACCAACCTCTAATAATTTGAGGAGGGGGTGGTGGTTGATCTCATCAGTTGAAACAGCAGTGATGAGATGAGAGGCCGAAACATGGCTCTTAGACAAACACTGATAAACTTAAGAGACGTGAACAGGGAGCCAACACAAATAAATGTTTGTCTCTGTCAGCAACTATGAAAAGGCATGGGAAAAGGAAATTCTCTATCACATTGCAACTGCTAAACCACAGCAAGTTGCATCAGCACATCTGTACAGTTTATCATGAAGCTTAAAACATCATGTCCGACAATGTCAATTTAAAGCAAATAACATCTACACTGCTACTTTACTAACCTAAATAATTGTTATGGGAAAATAAGAAAGAAAATGCAAAGCATATTCTGATAGGTTGAACTGGCTCAACTATATTAAACCGATTACGATGTGTATCACTGAAGACAAAGACCTGGCCCCCTGCAGTCACTCTGGACATTATCCTCTCTAAGTTGTGAGAATAAAACCCCAGAACCCTGATTATGCAATCCAGGGAGCCAATGGTTTTGATGTGCTGTGTGAAGTTTGATCCAGTGACAACATTCAATTACATAAAGTTACTTAACTTAATTGAGCTTCTGCACCTCTGCCCTACTCAGGATAACGTGTAAACAGCTCATATGCTACACAGTAAACCCAGGATTACCACTGTCCACTTTAGCAAACAGACAGCATTTCTTCTTCCATTAACAGCACACACAACATGAAACACGATGTGAAACATCTCTTATTACTAATGTGGATCTTAAAGGATACAGCTGGCAGAGTACTTTGTGCTCTCACTCTCTCGCTGCCTCTTTCTCTCTAGAGAGCTTAACTTGTAATTAGTCATTGTAACTCTGCAGTCACATGGGAATTTAAAATGATGGGAGTGTATAAAACTTGGGGGGGGGGGGGGGGGGGGGGGGTCTTGTGTTAGTCTCTTCACAAAAAGTCTAGCTGACAAACATTACAAATGAATTGCACCTTAGTGGGAAATGAATCAGGGTGCCCTGGGAATTACAATACGCCCAGTAGCTGACAAGCTAGATTATATTTTCCAGCTGCTGAGTAACAGGGCACGCATCTCGCTCATCCCCACAAAGAATAAAAGGAGAAATGCAGAGAAGGCTATATACATTTAATTCCTTTAGGTGTTGCCTAAAAAGTTACGAAAACAAAATTCAAAATGAATTAAGATGCTAATTATTGTTGCAGTTCTGTCACAAAATATCAAAAAGTCTACCAGCTGTGTTCAAATTGAAATTGTATGTGGAAACAGATTTTTTAATTGGCTACAAGGTTTGACACATATTTGGCATTTGTAAACAGCACATTTGATAACAGCCATTAAAGACCCTTAGGTCTTTACAGAGATCATTTTAATGAAACGGATGAGCTTATATCCTCACCACTTTCATAGAGTAAAAAAACGTCTCGCTCATTTTCCTCTGACTCTGCCTGAGTGAAACAGTAGTGTCCCAGAATGATCTCTTTTGATACTCAAATGCTAAATCTCTAGTCTATCTGTCTCACTCACACAGCACCCTGATGCCCGACACTGACAGCTCACACCAGGAAAGGCTGTAGTTTAACCACTGTGTTTCCCTAAACTGCGGTTAGTCTTTGCTTTCTGCAGCATCAGACCTGTCCTAGATGGAGAATTACTAAACATCATTGCTTTATTATTAACACCTGTGATTGGATATACATTTGTCATTTATCAAATAATTCACTTTTACATTAAATGTGTCTGGTGTTGCTTATGAAGTGTTGACTGTTTGCTAATTATAATGAATGTTCTTTCTGGGGTAATCTGGTTTTACCGCAGCTATAGCCAATCATTGATGAGCAATTTGCTTTAATCTATTTACCAGACCAAGCACAAACCTCAAGCTATGACTATTTTAAATCTTAGATAAATTGAATGATATTCAGAAAAGTTTTTAGAATGGCCCATGCTAAATGGCCGCATGGAAGCTGTGATATCATGTAGGGGTGGAGGCTAGCCTGAACAGCAGCTTTAGCCCCAGTCACACTCCAACCCAACCCCATCTCTAGCCTCAGCCCTTATCCCTTTGTACCAGCCTCACACTCCAGCAAGGATTTAAGCACTGTGAGAGTGGCCTAAGTAGCCCGACACTTCACAGACGAACAGCTCCAGTAATGGGCCATGATTGACCTCAATACCAAGCTCTGAGTGGGTTCCCTTGGGTCTAATCTCCACATTACCTGCTCTGCTTAACACACACTGACTGACAAGACATGATGAGGGCGGCAGCCTTGAAGATTAAACAGATTGTTCAGGAAGTTACAAAGTTGTTAAACAAATAAACAGCTGAAACAACCTCTTATGGTCCAATTTCATTACCTGAATGAAATCTAAATTGAGTGTGGGACCATTGTATTCTGTATGCTGCAAAACCTGGAGCCTTTGTACCACATACTGTATATATATATAGACTCTTAATTTTTTTAAAATAATTTCGGTTCCCGACAGCTACACAGACGGCCACGTTACTAAGAAAGCTAGCTAAAGAAATGTTCTTTTCTGCATTCTCACAGGGATGTAAAATTAATCTATTATTAGAACCATTTTGTCTAGTGTAGGTCTATCAGCCTGAGGAAATTCAGACCAACAGCTTAAAGCCATCACGCTGCTGCCTGAGACAAAGCCAGACTGTTGATTTAACACTCAATGGAGTGAGTGAACACATGCAAAGGAGGGGAAAGAGCATGATAGATGGACATATGAAAGTACGGCAGGGCTTTGAAAGATTGAAATGGAGGAGGCTACCAAGGGAGATCCCAAAATGCAGACCCCAGCTACGGTGTCAGTTCAACCCATTCAATGGCCACGGTTTCAGAGGGGAGGCAAAGAGATCACGTGTGGCAAATGTTTCTAAGTGTATGCATGCCTGTGCACGTGAGTGCTACTCAGTGAGTGTAGTGCATGC
>CALSBZ010046768.1:455067-473115 GCA_943591055.1 Gobionotothen gibberifrons
GCCTTGCACAATTTCTCAAAGTCTCTGATTTAACCATCAACTTTTAGATTTAGCTTGGGGTTGTTTTAGGCATGTGGAAACTAACAATGAAGACAATAAAGATGAATACTTGAATTGTGAACAAAACTAACATTGCTTTTTATTTAAATTAAATAAATAATATTTCACATCAAAAGAAACAACAATCTTTTGACAAATGGTATTAAATAATGTGGTGACAGAACTGTGAACAGAATAGCTGAAACTTTAACAAAATAAATCACTCAGTTACCTCTAATCATTAACCCATGTTTGTATAATTTTGTTAGCTCCGTGTGTGACGTGGAAACGTTAGTCGTGGATGGGGCTACAGAGCTACTAGAAAGACAGTGGAACCCGGTGCATTCCTCCGTCTGAATGTGCTGCACTTTTGCTAAATGTTTAGACAAATTGCTCGTGTTACCGCACTTACATGCTAAACTCTTATTGCACTTTTGGCAACGAGCATTGTCCACCTCAAGACGGGTAACATTTAACCACACCTTGGAGCGCTTCTCTCCGCCATCCCCGCAGTGTGTTGCATGCATGTAGCAGCCGCGTGTGTGTAAACTGCCCCGCCCCCTCGCACAGAGACAGGGGAGAGATCTCGTCTGGATTGGAAAGATCGAAAATACATCACAGATGCATTTTGTAGTCGTATTTTGTATATTAGAAACGGAGTTGGTGAAACTAAAACTGCAATATAATGTTTATAATAATACATATGAAATATATTTTTTAACTTTCTCGAGTACCGATAAAAAGACCGATAACGTCGGAGCTTAACGGTACTACGGTCTTTAATAATTCAGCCCCGGGGCCCATTTAATACAGGGGCTCGGCACCCATCCCTATTCTTGCCATAATATGGATTACAACAGTAGTCAAATAGGGCTTTCCCCTGTGCACTAACTCTACCTCTGCACAACACAACTAATGGTGTCAAACACATTAAGAAGGCAAGTCATTCCACAAATGGACTCTTGACAAGGCACACGTGTTAATTGAAAACCATTCCAGGTGACGACCTCATGAAGCTGACTGAGAGAAGCCAAGAGTGTGCAAAGCTGTCATCAAGGCAAAACGGGGCTACTTTGAAGAATCTAAAATATAAATCATATTCTGGATTGTTTAACACTTTTTTGTTTACTAGATAATTCCATATGTGTTCTTTCATAGTTTTGATGTAGTAATCTACAAAGTACAACAAAATAAAAAACGTCGAATTTGAAGGTGTGTCCAAACTTTTGACTGGTAGTATACATTTCCCTTATTGTGCTCATTTCAACTCCTAGCCTCTGTGGGGGACATCCCTAATGAGTCATCGTCTGTCTGGTAAAAGGACAGGGATATGGCAATATGTTTTTTTCCTCTCTTTGGACTGTGTTGTCTTATTTTCCTCTCCTTGTGTTTCAAACCATCTGACAAATTGTTGCAGTTGTTACCCGATGACTGCATTTTTCTGTTTTCCCCACCGACCGCGGCAGAATAGGCTCATCCATTACTTTAAATACCCTCTGAGGCACTGCCCGCAAAAGGCTGCAATCCTCTCTATAAAGTACAATACATGGGGATAACTCTTCATATACACACACACTGTATACAGAAAAGCAAAGCATGCGTACAAATACCAAGCACGCATACACAGAGGAGGTTCACACCCAAACCTTTCTGAAACCAGATGAAACTTTCCATGAACGTCTGCCTCCCCACTTTGGTATGCATCTTCACTGGATTACACTGATGAGTGATTGTTAACTTTATTAACCATTTATTGTAGTTGACTTGACACTTTAGCCATCACAAATGACATGAAAACAATGACCATGTTGACCAATTTTATATGTTAAATCTTAAAACAACACATGGATCTAATAAAAATAGGTACTCCAGGACTCAGCCTGTGGCAATTTTCAGCATACCAGTCTTCTTTAGTTTTTTTATATTTATAATAAACAGAGAAATCATGTTTTGAGGTAATCTTTGGATACTTTTTGCACCCAGAGAAATGTTCTCTGTAAGGCTAAAACGATATGTTGTGTCAGCACCCTATTGAACTGTGCTGCACATATGGATTTCAATAACAATACTGTTTAAATAATCAGCAACATGCAGAGTGGACTTGGCAAAGATTGGCCAGAACGAAATTCAGAGAGACATTGTGAGACACAGAATCATTTGGGTGGATTAAAAGCAATGCATTAAGAGCAAAACATGTGACAAATTACGAGTTGAATTAGTGTTGGGAAGAATTGGGTGTGATCTCTTTGAGACAATCCCAATCATTTTAAATAGGCAATATTAAATGTTAAGGCTTAAGAACAATTTGAGGTAGCTCACCAGTATGCAGGCATCTGGATCAGCTTCCCATAGAGCGCAGTGCTGAAGGAAGGGATGATGGGGATGAGAGGCAGGAAACCCCCCGTACTGTCCTGGCATGTCAAACCTGCCTGGAACCCAAACACCTGGAAAGAGAAACAGAAAGAAAGCAAGTGTGTGAGAGATGTTGAAAGGTAGAAAGGGGAAGACAGGGGAAGAAATATGCAGACAAGAAAATGCATATGCAACATATAAGATCAAACCATTCCCTGGATCCCCAGAAAGAAACATGGCAACTCTTATGGTGAACACAGTGTCTGGAAAGAAAACACAGAAGCACAGAGCAGGCGTTTATTGTTCTCTCATCTCAATCGCCACTGAAATGCTTAACCCTATCTGTTCCCAGCTGACATTGTGTAGCGCTCTTACAGGCCGTGGCTATTGGCAGAAAAAGAAAAAGGCAACATCTTTTAAAATACCTTTTTGTTTAACTCTCCAAATAAATCGATATATACTTAGTAGGGCTGTCAAGTTAACGCGTTAGAGCAGTTAAAACATTTTTTTTAACGCCACTAATTATTTTTAATGTGTATTTGTCCTCGACCCGCCCCGTAGTTTCAGAGCCCAAAGGCTTGACGTTGTTGTTGTTGTTGTTAGTTGGATGGTGGGAGATTCTAGCGAGAGATATGGATACAAAAAAAGGTGTTTTAAACAGCAAGCCAAGCACACAGCTGATGCTGACAGCCCAGCTCCTGCCGCTCGCTTGCGGCAGACCACGCTTGAAAGTTTGCCGGGGAGTAGGGCTGAACGATGAAATCGAAATCGCGATTTGAAAAGATGCGATTATCAAATCACAAAGCCTGCGATTTTTTTTTTCCAATTTTTTTTCTTCTTGTGTGTCAGTCATCCACACCAATCAGAAGTGCTGTGCTCCACATGTACCAGCCATTGTTAACCAATCAGAAGTGGCCCATGATAGAAGGTGATAGACAGATTGATCCAATCACCTGCCAAGTATTTTTGAAAGTGCCTGCCCTTTTCCAAATGGCTTCCAATGGAGCTCTCCTAGATGGTTTGGTGAACCATCTGAGTCAGGTTAGTGATGCTCCATCACATGTTTCTATTACAGGGTGAATCTTAAACTGAAGCTTGACTTTAAAGCAACCCAACGGAAGTTTCATGTAAGTTTAGTTCTTTCACTCGTAGCTCGGGCTGCGGGGGTGCTAATGACGGGAGCACGTTGATACGACCTTCCTAGCCGGAGATATGGCCGCATTTTACAATAAACATCCGTTGGGTCGCTTAAAAACAAATATCGCAATTCGAATCGCAATATTTGTCAGAAAAACCGCAATCAGATTTTGGGTGGCTACAGCTTAACATTGTGGAGGACGAGGGGCTGCGTTAGATCATTCGGATCGCATCCAACGTGTCGACTGCACATCACAGCGCATTATTTTGACCCACAGTGGGAACTTCAGTCTCATGCTTTGGCTGTTATGAAGACAGAGGAGCGGCATTTCCCCGACAACTGTAAACAGGCTTGTCTGTTTGAGCAACTGGCTCAGTGCAAAGAAGTACACAGGGTTGGGAGAGAGTGTAAGAGAGAGAGAGAGAGAGGTTCCAGGTTGTTGTGTTGAAAATATTCAGGAGAATATTTGTCATTGTTCCAATGATAATAAACAAACATTTGCATAAAGCATATTTGTCCACTCATATGTTCATAAGAGTATTAAAAACTTGAAAAATATTCCTCTAAGGTACATTTAGAACAGATATAAAATGTGCGATTAATTTGCGATTAACTATGGACATCATGCGACTGACAGCCCTAATACTTAGGGTACCTTAAGTACAGAAAATTCATTTTTTTCTTTAAAGATTTTTGCCCAAAAGTTTGCTAATTAGTTAGTAAAGTTCACTAGCACACTTTTTCTGAATAATCGTGTATGCAGCCTGTTGCAGTTGCTCATATTAGATTTGTACCACTTTTAACTTTTAGCTTTCAGAAAGAAGTGCCCTCTCTGAGCTATTTTAAAGAGAGTTTTTTTTGTTTTTCTCAATTGAGTTGCTGCTTTTGTGCATTGATGCCGCTGTTGCACAGCAACCCCATGGCTACCTTGTTTACACCAGGGAGAAGCGAATTGTGCTGAAGCACAGCATAGCATATACATTTAGCATTTAAAATACTAGGAATGGATGAGCTAACGGTGTTGGCTAGAAGTCAGACGGAATATCTGGAGTGTAGTTTGATGTGCTTCATGAAACATGGCTGCACCTTATGGTTATATCTATATATGCAGGATATATCTGAAAACAACATTCCCATTGATGGCTTCTGGACTGTTCAGACAATGTTTCCATCAACAACATTTCCAAAGTTTATTTTGATTCTTCAGAGGGTCTCTGTGGATGACGTCCTGCCTCTTTCCTGTGTGTTTTACTTCAACTTGTATATGTATATAAATTAATTTATGACAGATTCAATTCATGCAAGTGAAGACCAACCAATTGTGCAGATGGCCCATAGCGGACATACAAAACGTTGGATGTGATGAGTATACCAAATGTAATTGTGTAATTGCCAAGATAAGATGTATATATATTGAAAATCCTCCAGTGAAATGCAAGCTTGGGCTCATACAGCCACAGACGGATTCATTGCAGTTCCCATGGGAACAAATATTTTAAATTGTGTTTTCCTTTAAGCTGCCCCAAGTAATTTATTATACAAATATTCCTAGTTTGCAATTATGATTGGTCTATTTACTTCTTTGGCCTCCTTGTTGAGCAAGGCTGACTTTGAGTTCTTGTCCATATCCATGGAAAAGTGAAACAATGGCTACCTGCTATCCTCAAGACAGTCACCTTAGCTTTGTCAGTCAGTGTCAACAAAACACAGATTAAGATAAGCTTTAGTTTACACCCGTTTCAAATCACTTCCTGAGCTGGCTGAATTGCAGCCAAAATGACCTCGCCATGCTCCCACTGCCTAAATCAGGAGGAGGAATTAGTGCATTGGCAGATAGAGATGCTGATTGGCTTGTTCAGAAGGATATTTGGCCATAGACCAGTTGACTGTTAACCCTGCAGTGACCCTGTGATAAGGTCTACCAGCATGATGTCCAGCAAACAACCAGGCCAGACCAGGCCACACTGGGCCACCCCAGGTTTCTCAGATATGTTATCCAGGCTTCCTAAAATGTGGTTTAGCTGAATTTGTTTAAGCCTCCATAGTTCTATATGTACTCCATGGGACATCTGGCTCTTCAAGTAAACCATAAATGCAGAGGTGAAAACAAGTTTATTTGTAGTTTAATTATAGGATGATTCTAAAAGTAAGACCAATTCACAAGTGTAGATACTAAAGCCATCAATGACTATAAATAGTTATTTCTAAAGGCGTTGCTATGAATACATACACTATTTTATAGTATAGAGGTATAACATATTATTCATACCATACTAAAAAAAGAATTTCAAATTCATTGTCAATAAAAGGGTCTAACAACATGAGTAGTATAGTAAGTAATAGGCATTTACACACTATATAACTGCTGAATTGTCAAAATCATGAAGCATGGGTGACATATGGACAATCTGCACAACACAGGCTTGTACCATCCCATCAGTTTGGTGGGTACAAATCCTGAAGAAGACCAGGGTTGGACTGGTCCTCATCAGAAAGCTCAGTGCTGGGATTTTTACAACCCAGTAAAAAGGGGTCATCAAGGTCATTAGGGTTATTTCATAGCGGAGTTACGACTGTGGCCGTGTGTTTGACCTGACAACTTCTGGCTAAGGTACATACAAAACAACGGTAAGTAAGTATTTTGTGTCAATATTTTAGATAAGGAGACCGCTGTAAAATTGACATCATTAAATTAAACAGTTGCAATGTACATGATCAAATACATACTATGAGAAAGGATAATATAATATAAGATATCCTTTATTAATCCTACAAGGGTATAGTTTCTTAATGGACTTAAACAGCACATAACTATAATAGGAGAACCAAATGAGCAAATGCTAAATTAAACAAAGATGTGCAAGGTCTAACTCAGATCTAGATCTATCTTTTATTTCTATTTATTTTGTATGGCTTGTAATTGCATTGTTAAGGAACCTTACCAACCAAAGTGTTTCATGCATTACATAACTACACAGTAGTTGTGTATATGATAATAAACCTTTGAATCTTTGAATGTGAATGTGTCAAAAGAGTTTTACTCAATTATGTTGTTGGAAATATGTCACACATGTCTTTTTGAAATGTACTGACAGTGCAGCCAGAGTGTGGCTCTCACCTTGAGGTAGAGGTGTGCATAGCAGTGATGCAGCAGGTTGTCAGAAGGCTGGCTGAGGCTGCTCACTGTGCTGACCAGCTCTGGAGCATACATGGGCACTGTGTGTTCAACATTCACCCTTTCCACCTGGAACTGTACAGCAGGTAGAGGGCGCACCGGCTGAAACACTGGCACGTTAACTAGCACCGGTGCAACCTGGGAGATATAGAAGGGGGAAATGGATTAAAGTTAAGTCTTAAGTCAAAATGTCCACATCAGTCTCCCTTGTGCATCTGGAGACCAACCTATAGTATTGCAGACCTTTAGTAATGTGGAGTCAGGAATAACACAATACAATACACCTCACCACAAGACTGCAAAACAATGTTATCTTTTTTTAGATAAATAACATATTCAGATATGTACATTATAAGTCATTTAAACCTTTTTAGCAAGACAGTTACCTGTTTGAAGGTTCAGTTAGTACCTACAATTATTTGTTCTTTATAATTATGTTGGCATATGTGTATTACAATCTTGAGGTCAAATCATTCTCTCTCCATTTCAGTTTGAATGTATGATTTTCACACAATTATTTTATGCAGCGCATCCAGCATGCTTATTACCCTTGTCGAGGTTCTCAAGATATTATTTGCAAGAATGAAGTCTGTGTGCACTACCTTGCATCCCATGATCACAGGCATGAGTGTGTGAAGGAGGTTGAACTCTGCCATGGAGACAGTCACGGAGACAGAGAGGAGAGTGAGACATGTGAGTCTGGTTGGGATGAAATCCTCTAAGCTTGATATCTCTTCTGGAGTAGCTGCACCATGGCCCTCTTCAACCATTTCTAAAGAGACACAACAGAAACAAATGTTAGCTTTGTAACAAATATTAGAGCATATTGCAGAGTTGCTTGAAGAGGCTGCAGTGTTCAATTAAACATCATATTTAAAAAATAAATCTTTGTTGAAATGAATCCAACCACAAGTATATCACTTGTGGTGCATTATTTGAATAAGGTGAGGGAGTGGAAAAGTATTTAGATTTGAGGAGGACTGATTTATAGACAGGTCAGCTGTAAAGCACACCAATTTGTTTTAGTGGGTGCCTCTCGATTCGGCCTGCATCATTTAAACAATACCAAAGTATTTTTCAACAAAACCACCTCATATGCTAAATAAAATAAACAAGCTCTAAAAAGGACTTTCAAGTGATATTCATTACAGTGGATGTTTCCCAGTATCTTTGATTTGAACTATTTCATAAAGAAACGTATTCAATAATTAACCAGAAACATCCGGAAAGTCCGAAAATGAAACAGAGGCGAGTAAGTCAACTTGGAACAGAGGCGAGTAAGGTCAGCGCCCACCAAGGTAAGGAGGGACCAGAGCACTGAACCGCTAAACCTTGTGCAGGGCCTGAGGTGGACCAAAACCTGAGCACTTTGTTACCGAGCCGCCTTGGCTCGGCTCCCATGACATGGGCTTGTTTCAGTTCAGTAAAGGTTCTGTTGGGCTTCATTCCCAGCTCCAAGGTGGGCTCAGAACCTGATCCCACTGCTGCTTTGCTCTTTGGCCTTCCGCCACAACCCGCTTCAGGTTAATCTGGCAGTGCCATGTCCAATCCAATCATATGCCAGCCCTCAAGTCAATATCCCCAGTCAGCACTCAAATTATAAAAGACATGCAGATGACATGGTGCACAGAGGCATGATTACACACCCGAAAACACTTTGTATTCAAAGCACACAGAAAATAATATACAAAAGTGTGCTGGCCAACACACAATGGCACACAAAAACTATTACTGTCACGCCCTGGATTTTCTTGTCCAGCTCAACAGATACAGCTTTAAAAAGCATTTTACTGTGTTCCTTCCATTCATCTTAGGAAAAATGTGATACTGTACACACATCTAGTTCTTGGGAGGGAAGTGATTTTTCATTAGTTATTAGCAAGAAGTGTATCAGGAGGAGTAAAACACATTTGACAAGATGAGTAGAAATATAGTCAAGTCTTGACCCCCAGAGAGGAGGGAAGGGGAGGGGAGAGGACAGAAGAGGGGAGGGCAGGAGAGGAAAAAATGTATTATTTTCTCACTCGATCTGTAATAGCTACCTTGGTGAATCATTTTGCCTCTTTTATCTACTCTTAATTTCTCGATGACTGTACTGAGCCTTCTCCAGACCAGAACATGCCCGATTGAGCACAGACACATATAGAAACAGGAAGCAACACACTGACCTACCCAGCTTTAGTCAAAAGCTCTGCAGTAATTACCCCATCATCTATTATTTATCGCAGATGCTGAAACAGCTGAAACCTACGGATGTTATTGTTTCACACAAATGAGAGTTATTGCTACAGATATTACACACAGACACACATTCCATGTTCTTTCACAACATCCCAAGGATGAGCTCATCAATAGCTGCATAGGGACTACCACTAACAAGGTGTTTGGCTAATCCTCCCTCATGTGGTGCAAAAGGTCACTACTTTCATGTACAGCTGTGTGTTGAAAGACGGGTTGTGTAAGGAAATAACAATGTGATGAGGATACTGTAAGTGAAAACTGTGCGCTTTCTGAACATGTGCAGAGTAGAAAGGAGGAGAAGACAAAAGGAGAAATGATAAGAGACAGTATTGAATCAAGTGTTAGTTGAGTGTAGGGAGTATGGCAAGCTATCATTTGTTAGCTGGCTGTTTTTGTAGCTGTTAAAGAGCGCTGAATGAAACAGATGGAGCAACTGTAGGAGATAACTGACCTGGCTGTGGTTTGCAGTAGGGTTCATACTCGTGCTCCATGGCACAGGTGACCATCTTGAGGATGCGGTGGACGGCACTGCTGTGCAGTCTGACTTCCAAAGCTCCCACCACAAGCCTCTTGATTGATGTCTCTTGAACGGCAGGTACTACCTCCTCCAAACTCACCACAGAGAAGTCCTGAGGCTCTACAAACAGAAACAAACATGCATACAATAGCGAAATTCTAAATGGGTAGTGCTCTTACAATTTGAGGATTCTTCTGTGAGTCAGTGCAAAAATGTAACAAGTCAAATGGATATGTCACCTTTTTTATTTCATGTACATGTGTTTAAGTATAGAATCCCAAAAAATGTTTGGCAGTGGTGTAACACAGCAGCAGGGAACAGCTCTCACAGCCGTGACCCACTGGAATGATGAATATTCCAAATGTCCACATCTCTCACACAGCTGTCCCTTCATTCATCACAGGCCCCTGTTTCAGAGGGCCACTTGAAAGACTCAACTCCCCGGCAATAAAAAGGGAGAAATTAAAAAACAATGAAGGGGGTGGATGAATGGATGGCAGTGAGGAAGAAAGAGGACAAAGGGTCACAACTTTCTTTATTTTCATTACATTCTACCACTGCACCAAACACTTTTACAACTCTATGCGTTAAACTATTTTAGCTGCATAGGTCGGGGGATGGGGTGAAACTTCCATTGAATTCTGGGGATTTATAAAGGGCATATGCAATGCCACTTCCCCTTCCCTTCTTCAGTGAGATTTGGCTGCAATGGATTAGGCCTAATATCAACCATATGGCTGCAGTTAGAACGGTCAGTGGAATGATGAGGAGGCTTAAATTAGCAGGGATTTAGATGATTTAAAAGTGTCTCCATTTCCCAAGATTTAGGAAAAAGTTTTTAATCTGCAGCGTTACTCTAATGTGAAGTCAATGGTGAATGTGACCTAGGTCGGTTAGTGTTTCAGTTGACTCAGAGTTTATGTTGGTCCCATGGCAATGGAAACTAATTTGTTTGGTTGACACTGGATCTGGTCCGCGTCCGAGAAGAACAGAAACACTGACAGAAGAGAAGCATTCCAACTGGCAAGGGTAACCACAGCCGTCCCGCAGGAATTACACTGACACTTATCCTGCTGTCAGAAATGACTTTGACAGCTCAGGATGACAGTATCAATGTTTTTTTTTAATTTAGATTACTATCTGTAGCTGACAGCAAGAGCAAACAATAGCCTAGTCAGAAAGAGGAATACAAAAAGGGATCAAGTGTAGGTAGTTGAGACAGCATAGATGACACTCAACTCTTAACACATCAATGAATATGTGTGAGTTGTTCAATTGGTTTAACCAGATCTACAGGCAACTGTACACTATATCATCAAAATTATGCCAAAGTTAATTATCACTCTAACTGGTCGTTTCCACTCCATGAAGCATGATGCCCTAACACCATGTTGTGTTAGAATTAAGGGAGACATGGGCCAAAAGGCTCTGTTACCTTGTTGCTATTACCCACAGTAAGGAGTTTCATATAGATGGTATTAGATTTAGTGTGTGTGTGCGTGTGCGTGTGCGTGCGTGTGTGTGTGTGTGTGTGTGTGTGTGTGTGTGCGTGTGTGTGTGCGTGTGTGTGTGTGTGTGTGTGTGTGTGTGTGTGTGTGTGTGTGCGTGTGTCAGTCAGGTGTCACAGCATTGAATTAAAAACACTGAACATTGCACACTAAAGCCAAATATATTATTTTGAAATGAAAGGGGAAATACTTTATCACTTAATGGGAAATTCAGATCTTTCAGACCTGGTATAAACATTATTGAATGGTGCAGCTGAGGAATGAGAAATCCTGCCTATCTCAAGGCTTCTGCGAGGAAGAGTGACACCTAATTAGCTGAGAGGAGCCCATTCACTTTGTCAAGAGCTTACAGGTAAAGAAAAACAGTGTTTCAACAAGCAGCGGGGAGAGAGAAACTCAAATACATGTCAGTGCAGACTAAACACCTCTGACAGCCGCCCTCCAGGTACGTTTGGGGTGAGAGTGAGGACAGGAAGGGTCAAGGACCAGGTGGAGGGGACTCAAACAAGAACAGCTCTTTATTCAAGTCACCAGGGGGCTCCTTGACATAGAGAAGAGAAGAGCAGAGCAGAGCAGAGAAGAGAAGAGGGGAGAGGACAAGACAAGCAAGAGAAGAGAGGAGAAGTGAAGAGAAGACAAGACAGGAGAGGACAGGACAAGAGAACTGAACCAGACCAGAACCGAACAGGAGAACAGAAGACAACACAAGACGAGACAACAGAACAGAACAATCAAAAAGACAGCAAGTCAAAGATTGATGGGGATGAGGAGAAGGGGGAAGCAAAGAAAGCAGAAAAGGAGAACAGGAGAGGTATAAAGAAAAGGAAGAAAGGCCGGCAAGTTAAGCAAACAAGCTCTGTGAGAAGGAATGAACGACACAATACCTTTGCTGCTGCTGTTCTCCATTGTGTAGAGGTAATCCATGTAGAATGCACCAAAGCGTTGAATGCCTGCTATCTCCGTATAGGTCTCCTGTCAAACAAGAGCAGAGTCAGGTCAACATGGCAGAAAGGGAGCAAACACGCTCACAGCATTTAAGAGTGCCAGTGCCTGGGGTCATGGTGGATACGGCAAAGGGGGCAAATTAGAGATAAAAACAAAGGGTAATTAAGGGGTTAATCTTTTTAGTTGGAATTTTTTTTACAGGTCAACAATATCACTGATATTTGGAACTTTTGTAAAAGACTTGAATCTGGGGTGAAATGATAACTAGCCACCTTCTTCAACTATTTTGTTCAGAAATGATGATAAAGAGAAGACACTTCACTAAATGTACGCATTAGTAAGTATATGGTGCATGGGGTAGTCGTACACATCAGTTCTGTTCTTACTTGCTTATACGCGATAAACTATCAATGGAAAGAAAAAAGTATCTATTAAAAGAAAGGACTTTATGACAAATCCAACAATTCTGATTAAACCTGTTTTAATGTACATTTGTGCAATGTTATTTGGAAATGGTGCGTCTTATGTATGAAGTATGAGTGTTATGCAATATTTATATAATTAAACTATTTTGTAATTGTCACTTTTATTCAATGACAATTATCATTATTGTTAACAACTAAAAATCTAGATATTGGCAAAAACTTGTATATTTTTGAATATACCAGGATAAACTGTTACCACTCATCACTTATTCGTGTGCAAGTTGGAGCTATTGACCCTGTATTAGACAATATTTAAAAGCAAAAGTTCTATTGCACAAACCACTGGTTGAAAGAGAGAATAAGTGAACAAGCAAGAAACAGAAAGAATGAATGAGAGAAGCCCCCCCCTCGCCCACATATTCAACACCCCCAACCAGGACACACTCAACTTCTCTAAACAGACATTTCAATAGAACCTTATCAGCAAGGCAGGTTAATGAGTAATATTTATTAGGGGAGCTCTAATGGCTCTGGCATGCTTTTGGATCAAAGCCAGTGGCTGTTTTCAAAACCGCTAATGAATTAACAACAAAACCTTTAACTCTTTCATTCTTCATTTGACCCATCCTAGTGTTAGGAGCAGTGGGCTGCCATTATGTACGGCACCCGGGGTGCAGTGTAGGGAACGGTGCCTTGCTCAGGGACACTTCGGTAGCACTTGGTTTAGTTTAGTTTAGTTTATTATTTTTTTCGAGCGTGTAAAATGAAAGAAAATACAAATGAAACAAAAGGTGATACAGACATGATCCAGTACTATACAAATGAATGCAATAACAAAACGAAATATTTAATTAATAATTGAATAATCTGTAGTATCATTGTCTGATAACAATAAACAATAAACAACAAAGCTTTAGCTAATTACACGTCCGAAATTCAAGTCTTTCGGGGACTTGAACCGGTGACCTTTCCGGTTCCCAAGCCAAGTACCTATGGACTTCGCCACCACCGCCCAGATGGATGGATAGATGTCCAAACAATTGCTTCATTGAGGGTCATGACCATTTCAGAGCAGAGTCAACACTGGCGCTGAGAGTTATCTCATCTTAATAATGGCTTCAACACTACTGCTCAGATGGCAGGAACATTCCTCTACTGCAGCCAGCAGCCCGGAGACTGACAGATATTCAACAGTTATACACATTTAAATGATTTATTTCAAAGAAAAATAAGAAATTGCATTTAAAAAGTACACACTATTGTATTTCATTAGTACCGATTTAAAATGATACGAGCTGTACTTTGAGCTTTTCCAGATAATAGCTGAAAAAAGACTGAATGTAATATTTTTGGATTATTGTTGTGTGACCTGGATAAAGTATTGTATTAACCACATTTGTATTCCTTTCTTGCATTTTTGAGAAAGTCACTTAAGCCACAGTAATATCTGTACAGAATCATCTTTTGTTCTCTTTTTTGGCAATGAAGACTTTATATTTCTGAAAATAGAGAAACGTATTTGTTTTAGTGAGGACTGTGTCAACAGCATGTGCTGTTCACGTAAACAGCATCATGGATTTCATTATGTTTAATGCATTCTCTTGTAATGCTGTTGGTTAAATAAGTGTGTTAGCCCTTAGGGCCAGGTGTGAGGTGTGTTTTGAGTTGGCTGTTGTCTGGTTTGGAACTGACTGCTTTAATTCTGCCATAAGGTATAGTCTTTGCCATCTTTCCTCCATCCATCAAAACATCTACATTATTCAAACAGATTACAAAAAAAAAAGTTTACATAAAAAATCCTAATCAAACATTCTGATAATATTCTTTGAAAGAGTAGTGTAGTCCCATATGTTGACCTTGTGATTAGCAGTCTCCAGGATGAACTCAGCCCTGACAGAGTTGTTCTCAGGACTGCGGTAGTCAAACAGGGAATTGGTGAGGTAGGTCATTCCTTTACTGCTTAGGCTGTCCCCACAGCTGAAGAACACTGCATCCTACAGAGACAAAAGAAAATGAGAATGTGAACAATACTTTATCAGATGTCACAAAAATACTGTCCCTTCAATAAAACCATGGAACGTAGACAATGGAAAGTAATTCCTGGGACACACAATAGACCAGTCTGCTATCGAATCAGAGATATTCTACAAGTTATCATTCCTAACCGGTGGGCACATTTGATGTAGCCAAGTGCTGTATTAAATGTAGGCTATTGAATGTCAAATGATTAAAAACGACTATAGATGATATATTGCATGCAACTCATGTCGAGAACGGCACAAATGTTAAAGAGGGCTCTTGGCAAATACGTCATAGATCTAGCTTAGAATGATAAAAAATTACACACAATTAATGCATACCGTATTTTACGGACTATAAGTCGCGTTTTTTTTACCTGTCTGGCTGGTCCTGCGACTTATACTCCGAAGCGACTTATATATTGAATTGTGTCTGACTGCGTTCAAACTCCGGCCAATAGATGGCACTGTACTGTATACAATCGTGACAACTGAAAACTGCTGTACCACGAAGAAGAAAAAAGTCACGGCAACCAGGAGGATCATGGATGTATAATAACAACTGGGAGGATGTGTCACGTAACTTTCCAGGATGTTGTGGGATGGATGGGCACAGCATGGGCTTCAGTGACGACCAACCCCATCCTGTCGGGATTCAGAAAGGTCTAATCGGAGCTGATTCTGATGGAGAGTCTGAGGACAGCCCGGAGCAGAACATGCTGCTTCATCCACACCTCTGTGTCGCTGTTAAACACTTCCACCGGAGTTGGCGGAAGTGTTTAACATCGGCACAGAGGATGAAGACTTAAATGCGATAAATGCGACTTAAACACCGAAGCTTAGACTTATATATGTTTTTTTTATCTTAACGACACGTTTTTTGATAAGAGCGACTTGTACTCAGGTGCGACTTATAGTCTGTAAAATGCAGTAGTTGATGAAAATGCATTTATTTGGATTGAGCCCAAAAGTGTTGTCTATGAGCAGATAGCGAGACTGATGCTGACACAGTCATATGTGTCAAAAAGGCAAAACAAACCATAACACATCTCTGTGTGAAGGCTCTCGGGAGCATTGGAGGCTGCAGAGACAGGGTTCAGGTGAAAGTGATCTCTCGTCTTGGTGTTTACTTTTTCTTTCTTTATCTTTCTCATTCAAGTTTTAAGCTTTTTACATTTTTCATTGAGGTTCTTCAGCAGTTGTTACCTCTTCAAGTCGGTTCATGTTTTCTTCAAAATCTCGTATTCCCATGATGCCTTTCAGGCAGAGTGCCCGGCACCCCACAAAGCCTATTTGACAATCAAAGAAGGGCTCCCCCATCATCAGCACCTGGAATAAAAACCAGAGGAAGAGTCTTTAACAGCTATTATATAACAGAACAGAATTACAGAATTTCTATGAATAAATTACTTTCTTACTAAGAATGAACACTCCATTTTTTGTGGACTTTTCACAAATAAGGTGGGCTTATTCTGGTATGATAAAAAGATCAGGGGTCAGACCTGAGAGTGGTGTGTGCATGTGATTGTGTGGTAGCAGTCCATCAGACTCTGTAAGCAGTAACGTGTGGTTGACTCTGCTCTACCCGGCCGACAATTAAGCGGAGAGCTATCCAATAAACATTACGTTTCACCGCACAATCATTACAAGGCATGGTTTTCCCAAATGTTACTAGCTATTCCTTTGCCTTTCAACACTCTCACTTTTGGTCCCAGTTCAGAAGGCTCACTCTCCCTCTTCCACCAAAAGCATAAATGACCAGAATTGGAAATCTCTCAAAACTGTCACATGTGGTAGTAAGCTTAGGAGGAGCAGAAAACCCTTTCCTAGTTCATACAGGTAAACTGCCAATAAGGTTGAAAAACTGTATTATCTGTTTACACCAAGGGGCACATGCGGAAAAGATCAGACTGGGGCCGACTAGGATTCAACTCTCATGTGTTGACAGGCAGAGACTAGAGACCTGGGCAGCTTTAAAATGTATACAGGAAGGAAATAAGATGAACTTCTATCCAACAGTGAATAAGGAGACACCAATAGTGGGAAAGAGAGGGGGGAACCGCGATCTTTATAGGTCTGTCTAATGGTTGCACAAGGGTACATGTTGTGAAGATAAAATATATTTTTTAGATTAAAACATTTATCACCCTTAATATTACAAATAAAGTTGCAATCTAGAGCTTGAGATAATATGTAATCAGAAATGTTTATATACATTTTGTGTGCCTATTTTCTTATTTTGAGATTTGAACTGGACATGGGGCTGTTTAATAGATAAGAAAAGTTAACAGAAAGCTGTCATTAAATAGTGTAGCTATTCTGTTTATAATATGGAATGTCAAAAATGTAGACAATGAAGTATAACGATTTGTATAAAACAATAAATGGCTTTAAAACATACATATTTCTTAAGAATGAAGCTGTGGCATCTTACCTCAATAGTGATCCCCTCCTGTTCCACACACAGGACCTCTCTGGACTTGACTTTCTGAGGGCTGTAGTAGCTGCTCTCTGACTGGGTCTCTGTCAGCTGAAAATATAGAGACAGCAATCATGTAATAAAAGGTTCAAAATGAAACTAAAATTGTAAGTAAAGATACCACTCAACTTCGATTAGGGAAATGCTTAAACAGGTGTCACAAAAATATACAGTAAAGCAAAAGACCATGAACGTGAAGCAATACAAAGACAAATATGTGGTTAAAGTTGAGACTTTGTGACATTCAGAAAGTAGATAAGGTATTTAAAAAACATATTAATCAAGTCATAAAATGGCAGTAATCCCTATCTGGAGACAACCAGTGAAAGCTATGCGCTGTTTGACAGAGTAAGTAACGGTTACGACAACAATACATAGATGTCACAAAATGTCAACACTTAAAAAAACATGCGTCTCATTTTGTGAGGGTGCGTGTGTACCCACGATTGATTAATGAAACAGATATATGATTTGAAAAATATACAAAAGCTATTTAAGGATTGGCGTGTAGGGCAAAAAGGCATTAGAAACTAATGATAAAAAAACACAGAAACGATTACATCCACACAAGGACAGATGACATTGGTCTCGGCCCCTTCTAGCTTTATAAGATTATACAATCAGAACATGACAAAACAGCTTAAGATACCAAGAACTTAACTTGTTTATTGAGTATTCAGGAACATTTATAAAAGTAGGGGAAAAATATAAGTCAATGTTTGTTTAGTATTCAGTCGAATTTATCAAAGAAAAGGCATAATGCACAAGTTATTGTGTGTTGAGTATTCAGGTGAATTTAGAGAGGGAGAAGGATTTTGAAGAGCGTTTTTTTCTGTGTGTAGAGATAGTGTGGGTTGGGTCTGGCCACCTAGTTGGTGGAAGTGAAAGGGGGACAGAGCTGTGATGCTTTGAGGTTGTCCAGTTTAAAAAATGTGGTTGTAGTGAAGGCCCTAACCCATTCAACTTTTAACACAGGAAGCAGGTGCTGAGCAAAGAGCAGCTGTGCCATATTATCCCTACTGATGGAGCAAACTCTCTCACCCTCACTCCTTGCCCTCTTTCCATTCGGATGGTTTGATCACATGCAGCGGTCACTCTATCTGACCCGCAGGTCCCGTGGGAGCCATGAGCAAGGAGGTGAAATGATATGACAGACAGACAGACAGACAGACAGACAGACAGACAGACAGACAGACAGACAGACAGACAGA
>CALSBZ010046768.1:490852-509295 GCA_943591055.1 Gobionotothen gibberifrons
CACACACACACACACACACACACACACACACACACACACACACACACTGCATTGCAGCTAGAATCATGTTGATATATAGTCCAGAACTTATGCTCTCATTCCTAACAGTGTCATTATTAAAACAATAATGTTGTACCCCCTACACATACAATGGGGGATAGGGTAGTTAAGAGGAAAAAAGAGTAGGAACAAAACTATTCAAGGTTATATCAAGGAGACTTATTTATACTGTTCTTTCCCATTTCCCATTGCTTGGAAAAACATGCTAACTCTTAGAAGATGCATGTCAACAACAGCTTCTGCTTGAAAAAGGCTGCTCCTGTCATGTCCAGCAGTTCACCTCCCTGTGATCTAACTGCCCTCAGGAGCACGGGTCTGACGCAAATCCCCCTGTGCCGCTGTGGTATAATAGGTGTAATAGCTCTGTGTTATTGGAGGGGAATCACGCCTTTGTAAGATAATCACTGGTACGCTGTGCATTTAATGTTGTCTGGTCCCAGAACCAACCCATCTATACCCAGATAGCCCTTTTGCAATGTTCCACAATGAAAGAAGAAGAAAGGATATGAGCGTTTTTTCACACACACACACACTTCCTAAATTATTGTCACATTCCTACATGACTTAATAGATTAATAATATTGGTAGTTATAAAGACAATGAATATCAAATGGGGAATTTCTATATTGGGCGAGATGCTGAAAACCAGTCAGGAACTAGTTTCAACTGTCATGTATCTATTGAAACATGAAACATCACACTTACAAGTGTTGGCAATTATTCATACACAATATTAAACACACTATACAAGATATAAGCACCCCTTAAAGAATATAAGCACCAGCCTCCAAGAACAGCGCAAGCAGTGGCTGAAGCTAGTCTGACATCTTAATTGCACATGTGAGTGCAGCTGGAAGGCACGAACTGTAGAGGCCTAAGTGTTCTTTGAGAGTATCAATGTTCTGAAACAAGCAAGATAGAATAAATCAAACTGAGAGAAATGGGAGAGGACTTTCCGTCAATGTTGAGAAATACCAAAGCCATAGGATGGAGCACACAAGTGGACTGCAGCAGGCCTAATGTTTGCATAGCATTTATACTCCGGGTTCCAGAGCAACTGAGGTACTGCCGATATTCATCATCTTACTTGAGGGATGGAAAAGTATCCAACCCAATCCTTGTCGAAACTCAAGTCTGATATTGTCTTCATCGGTGCTTTAAAAAAAAAAAGTATTTTTCATTTTACAACTCCAATGGATGACAAACAAATGAAACAAGATTTTTTTTTATTAAAAGGTAAAAGATATAAAAGGTTATATTTATGTTTCAAATCTTAAAATGGGATACAAACATTTAAATATGTCTGCCGTATATTGTTTGAAATGGTACTTCTATTTCTGAAAACGTTGCGCTGACGTAGAACTACTAGTACATTTGCGTTTGGTTTGTTTACTCCAAGATTTGTGTTGTTTTGAGCTGTTATGTTATATATATATGTTATATATTTTTTATATATTATATAATGGTAATAGAAATCCCAGCATGCAAAGCTATAACAAGCAGCAACCTCAAGTCTTACTTTAAACTTAGAAAAAAAGGTTTCTGAAATGCTAACATGACTTTACCTGGTACAAATAACCGTCTCAACCAATCAACATCACAATAACTCTCCCCTTTCAGCTGAAGATTATAAATGTCAACACGGTTAATGTACCATGTAACCATGTTGCTTACGATGTTGTCGATCTGTTTTCTTTTTTGAAATGGTGAATGGTGGCCGGATAATGGCATGTTAACAATTTCTCCTTTGCGCAGTTTCTTTGGAAAAAAAATGTAGTGTGTCCAGTGTAATCTGGAAATATAAAAAGAAAAAAATGCTTTAGATGGTGTCATCATTTCTATAATAAGAGGGAATTTATTTATTTATATGTAAAAATGGGTGAGGGTATGTGTCATTAGTCTGGGGTCTAATGGAGCACCCTGAGACATAAAACATAGACCACCCACAGTTTGTCCAACATGGAGTCATACAAGCCAACCTTTCTCCACTGAACATTTGTATACAAAGGAACTCTGTTACTGTGTTACTTTTTTTGTCGCTTTCAGTCCCTCTCAAAGTAAAATAAAATCCATTCCTCTATACATGTTGTTAAGCAATAACATGAAAAATATATAGTGAAAAAATGAACCAGAACTGGTTGAACAAGAACAAGGAAGACTTGTCTGTGCCGCACTCCACTAACACAATTAAATAAAATGAAAGCCTGTTGTGTCATATTTACACATTACACATGGATCAAGAAATAATATACTATATTTAAACTAATGTAAACATACTCCCTAATTGAATGCCTTCTCTTCTTATAGTGTCTGTATAGATTCAATACCACAAAGCATGTGGAGTTCCTAATTGCAACACAATATCTTCCCCAAATTGCTGTCAGAAGAAAGCACTAATAAAGCAAACATTTGGCTAAATTGCAAGATAATCGTTTCCAAGACAGCAATACAACCAGGAGCATTCAGCAAGTAATAAGCTCCATTGAGGGACTGCTGTATTCCGGATGGCCTGAGAGCATGGCTTAAGTAGTGGAGTGGCAGCATCCTGCCCAAAGTGTATTGATCATCACTTGACTCACTGGATGCTGGGAGGCGTAATTCTGCAGATGATACTTTAAATAAGATTGGAATTCCAAACAGAAAGCAGTACAAAGGGTCCATTAACGTTGAGAAATTGAATAAATCTGTGATACTGCATGATTACTATATTCACATAAGACACACTATATTCACACCAGACACAGAATGAATAATTATTTCAGCATCAATTTAATATTAAAGCCTTATAGAAATATGATCAGAGAAATATATCCAAATCTTCGCAATAACAAAATAACAAAGAATAACAAATCACAATTGCTTAGAGATTTAGCTGTATCATAAAACAGACAATTGATGCAGGCTTTCAGGATACGTTTACATATAGGCCTGATAACCTTTGCATACAAAGGGTTCCATCTTCGTAGCCATAGAAATACTGAAATTATTCTGAAAAAGTATATACACATATATAGGGCCCTTCGTACTTAAATCCTTTCATAACAATACCAAGCGAGTACATATGCTCCGAGGTTCAATCTTCTGCCCCTTTATAGTTATCTTTCTCTCTCATTAGAACACTTGCTCTTACTACCATCATTACTCCATCTTTTTATTATCTACAGTCAGAGATGGGTTTTGTTACTGCTTACGGGGGGTTGGATTCAAGAAAAATAGATTCTCCAAAGCTCCATGTCTGCACCCTCTGTCTCCTGAGTCCTGAAGAAAGGGCCCTGCTGAGCCGATGATCAGACGGATTTGTGGTGCAATCTCTGTAAGCCATTTGCTCCCTGCGAGCCTGCAGAATCAAAGGCAAGATTTCCGGATGGCATTGGGACAGAGATTATCCAGTTTGTGCTATCTGATTGCAAACTTCCACAGGCTGTTTTATTTTCCTTGTTTAACGTTTGCTGACTTGTAAAAGATGAGTTGCACAGGCACAAGCTCACTCGGGCTCATTCGGTCGGGCGAGACTGTTTACTATGTAGGCTGACAGTGAAGGTACTTCGATTGCATATTTCATGTTTTACTAGATGACACATACACTCCTGATCAAAATCTTAAGGGGGGAAAAATTACAAGAATTCCCATTTTGCAATGGTGGATCGTAACCAGGTTGTAAGTAGAGCTTCAAAATGCAAAAGAAAAAACAGGAGAAAGAGACCAAAAATAGAGAGTAGGCAATTTATTGAAAACTGAACTTAGACAGGCTGATGGGAACGTTGCTCCATGTGGTGAGGATGGCTTCATGAAGGGCATCCATGGTCTGGAAGTGGCTTCCATTTTTGTAAACTTCCCTTGCTATCCATCCCCAAACGTTCTTAACGGGATTTAGAGCAGGGGAACATGCAGGATGGCCCAAAAGAGCAAGGTTATTCTGTTAAAAGAAGTCCTTTGTCAGGCGGGCATTGTGAACTGCAGCGTTGTCCTGTTGAAAGACTCAGTCAACACTGCACAGACCAGGGCCCTCAATCAAGAAGGATGCAACATCTCCACATAGCCAGCTGCCGTTTGACACCCCTGCACTATCTGAAGCTCAATTGTGCCATTGAAGGGAAAAGCACCCTAGATCATGATGGAGCCTCCTCCACGGTGCAACGTAGAGAACATCTCCAGTGGAATCCCCTGGTCATGAGAGTTACTTTGAAAGTCATCAGGACCATCCAGGTTACATTTATTCTGTTCAGAGAATACAACTTTCTTCCACCTTACAATGTCCCATGAGTGGCGCTCCCTTGCAAATACCAGACTGGCAAGTTGTTGGCGTTGGGAGGAGACATGGCCTTTGAAGACTGTTTCGTTTTTTAAGTCCTTCTCTTGCAGATATGGTTATTGGGCTGCAGTCCGCATCTGTAACGGCCTTAATTTGGGTCGAGGATTAGCTTGTGTCTTTTCGTACATCCCGTAGGATCCTCTGACTCAGCGCAGGTGACATTCTTTTTTTTGGTCTACCACTTGACTTTTTGTCCTGTAACCCTCAGGATCTTTTAAGAAATGTAAAATGGCGTCTTACTGCGTCCAGCTTCGGCAGCGATGGTGCATTGCGAGAGGCCTTGCTTGTGCAACTCAACAATCATGCCACGTTCAAAGACAGAAAGCCTTTTTGCCTTTGAATCAGTCATGACATTGGGAATGCCTTAATGAAAATGACCTGAATGCCAGCTTTTTGCGCAGATTTAAACTTTTTAATGCTATGCTCCTAAACTATTTGTGTTTGAATTTAAATGCAGTTTTCAATAACTCGCCTACTCTCTATTTTTGGTCTCTGGCATTTTAAAGCTCTACCAACAACCTGGTTATGATCCACCAGTGCAAAATGTGAATTATTGTAATTTTTCCCCCGGTCTTAATATTTTGTTCAGGAGTGTAGTACAGTATAAAGTCCTAGTGTTTTTAATTGCCATTTAAAAGGTCAAAATGTTTTACAATCTGTGTGTAATTGATTGTTTCTAATTAAAAAGTAATTTATTAAATGTAGATTATTATCTAAGGTGGTAGATTTGAGCAGATTTAGCAACAGAATAACCACCTGGGGGTTTCAAAGAGTCTTCAAAAGAGGGTTCCCTAATTCACATGTATTACCCATTATTTGGGAGCAATGAGGTCTGGTAGCGTAAAGCCCTACAAATAGTTTGGAAAGAATCTAACAGTAAAAGGGGCCAAGTTGGAACGTATGCCAAACCAACAAGTCTCAGAGGTACCTCCCCAAATCATCTTGAATCAGAACACATGAGTGGCAAATGCACACAGCAGCCATAAAAGTCCCAGATCAAGCAGAGAGCTGAGCCAAAACCAGAACAGCTCTCTTCCGTAAACCCAAGCCCTTATCTTTGTCTCGTAAAAAATAAAGAGTGCCTGAGAGTGTTATGATCCAGTGTATGTACTGTCCAGCCAGCCCCTTTCTGTCTTTGGCGATCACTCCTCATCTTCAACGCAGTTTGCCAAGATAGCAAGAAAAAATAAGTGTGCACTTAGTTTTGCAACATAACATCAATGTTAGCCTTTAGGTCTTTCATTAAGGCCTGTGTTCAATCTTGCCAATGTAGGTTAATGCTACAACTAGCTACATAAGACAAGAGCAAAACTCAAAAAGCCACACAATAAATTATATCTCAGACATGATCCATCTCCTCATTATAGGGGGAAGCTTGGGGTGGTGATGCCTTAATCAAATGATGTGTATCATAGCACAGCTCCGATCCACCACAATTAAGCAGAAAACATTGAAATGACAATCACCTAATACAAATATTAAATATCCCAAATAAAGACAAACTGGAGTGAAACTGATCAAATGTAAGATTCCTGCTAAATCCTTCCATGTGATTTCCATGGGTATAACCCGATACTAGATACTAAAGATGTGTTCTAATAATAACTCCATCTTCCATATGGCTTTATATTTAGGAATTTAGTTTTTTATACATAGTTTTAAACTGTTATTAGATTGCTTTTTGATTTAGAACCGCCTTGGATCAAACAATTCATTAATTTCAAGTAACTCATTTCAAGAGGGCCACATTGAGTGTGACTTTAGACAAGAAGAAAGAAGTTAAAGTTGACTACAAAACCTTTTATCTCATGACCAATCTCCTGTTACATACATTGAGCTCTTAGGCATAAACCAGAGCTTAGTCTTATTTCATATGACTATGATGGCAATGAATCTGAAATCTTAACAAAAGTGGTCCTGATTTAAAAACCCAGATGTGTTTTAAAGGAAGTGTGTACAGTCTAATCAGCAAATAATGCCCACAGCTTTAGGAAAGCTTCAATCAAGGAAGATTTCTAAGCTTGCTTCAGAGCACCATGTGACTTTAGGACACAAAACTTAACTACATTACACTCTACATACCTTATGTATTTTGTTTGTAAATTACTCTTGTATGTGAAATAATTGTCAAAAACAAGTGGACAACATGTTTTTCTATTACTTCACTTTATGCACTTTAAGTGCTCATAGAGAACCGCAGTGACGCGTCCTAAAACCGGAAGTAAGTTAGCATTTTTACCACTTCCGGTTCCTTCGATAAAAAGCAATGCAATTTCTCCATAGGATTTAGGAAAATAGCTCCAAATAAGGTCTGTGTTTGACACAAATTGAAGAGACAGATCACGTTTTGTTCTACGACATTAAATCCATCAGCAGTGACCCCGCTGGTGATTTTTGAAGAGTTTACGTGTGTGAAAAACGATGGTTGTTACCAAGTGGCTGAATAGGACTACAGAAGTTGTCCAGGCCGTTTTACGTCATGACACCGAACACGTAAAACACTCCCGCTAAGTTTGTTTGCCCTGCTCTGCTTGAAAGCAAAACCTGCCTCCTGCAAACTGTTCAAACAAACGCTTCAACTTGTACCATTCAGAATCTGTATGTTTGAATATGGATCTTAAGTTGGCGTGACGTTGAAGCAGCGACCCTGCTGTAGTTCGTTTATAGCAGGGGTGCCCACTGTTTTTCAGCTTGGGAGCTACTTTTAAAATGACCAAGCCCAAAAGATCTACCTACAGGGCCGCCCCTGCCCAATCTAGTGCGCCGCATTTGCGCTTCAGATGAGGAAGTGAGGCCCCCTCATAACTGCATGAACCTGTATGGCACAATACAACTCAGACTGGCTTACCTGTACGTCAATCAAGTGGCAAATGCCATAGTAAGGATGGATGATAGGCTAGGCTAACTTAAAAAAAAAATATTTCACACCAAATTTTTTTTTCAATGCCATGCGATCTACCCACACTACCTTTGCGATCGACGTAATGGACACCCCTGGTTTATAGCATAACGTTAGCATTTAGCTTCTGGCGACTAGATTTATGATTTGAAAATTATAAAAGTAGGGTAGACATGTGGATATTATCCGGCTGAACAAAACGTGATCCGTCTCTTAAATGTGTTTCAACCACAGACCTTATTTTGAGCTATTTTCCAAAATCCTATGGAGAAATTGCATTGCGTTTTTGACGAAGGAACCGGAAGGAGTTTACTTCCGGGTTTTAGGACGCGTCACTGCGGTTCTCTATTACAGCTATATTTAAGCAATTACACCATCAGCAGGAAGTTATTTCAGGTCTTGCCAGGAAAACTTACTTATGTTATCTGAGGGTTTTGCAATGTACAATGAACCTGTATACATGTGTCAATAGTCAATAACAGGCAGCTGATATGCTTGGTTATGATAGTTACATAAGTGTTGTACATGAATAGTAATGGTAAAAGTAATAGTAGTATTGTTGAGGTTGAGCTGCAAAGGGTTCACTGGAAAGTAACCCTGGACTAAGGCTGTGTGGGGGAAATGGCAAAATGTAAACTTGCTCGTAGGAGTAAAACATACATGGTTGTAAAGGTCTCAATGTGGAGAGTAACATCATGTCAGTCTGAAGACTATAAGCAGGTCGTGCTCTCAACTGTTCACCTTTGAACCTTGGCCTCTGAGAAATGTTGAATGTGTGTCATTCTGTTACAGAAGGGTCTACATCCATGGGACCAATTGTTATATAAAGTGCACTTGACCTAAGCTATGTGAATATGCCTAACTGGGTAGAATCACCAAATGCGGGCGCTGTAAAATAGTGACTATAATGATTTTCAGTCATTTAACGGTTAGATATTGAAATTCTGATTCCACAGATGTATCTCCCATCACCTAAAACCCCTGACTATACTTTTATATATATATATATATATATATATATATATATATATATATATATATATATATATATATATATATATATATATATACCATTATATCAGCTGTGCAACGTGATGCAAAACGACACCGTATTTGTAGTTTCTTTTTGGTATGCAAAGAGGTGTTGTGATTAGGGTTTTAAAAAGCCTATCTACCGATTTGACCAATATGAAAGTCGGCCGAATTAGTATTGATACTGCAAGGAGACGTATTGTGTGAAGAGAAATTAAAGATGTTGTTTCATTGCTGATATATTTATGATCCACGTCATGAATTCGGTTTCGCTGTGGGAGTTCTTCCAGTTTGTCCAAAAGTCTTCTAATCAGGGCTCTATAAATAAAAAACCACGGCAGATATGTAAGGCATTTAGGTATAAAGCATGATTTATTTTTTCCTTACTGTATAAGCTACAACTCCAGAGGTGCCCCACCACTAAAACATCCAATCACCGAGCTTGTTGACTAATCGCAAGGCGGTGTCTACATAACGATAGCTGAGGATTATGGGTAGCTGTTACAAATTGTTTTGTGAGACTGGGTTGGAACGTGCAACCACAGAGATCACATGAGGCAAATATTGCTGACTAACAACTTTGTAACAGGTTGAATAAAGATCAAATAAAAGGTAATACACGTTACTTAACAAATCTAAAGCATACGAGTAAACTGGCTGCATTTTCTTGACTTAGGTCTAGGAACACAGTAGTCAGCGTCCTGCCTGCTACTCATGTAGGAAAGCAGTTTAGTGGCTCGTTTAAATTCCACATGCTAGAAGGACTTCTGCTGTAAGTCTGGCTTTGCTCCGAATTGTGTCTCATACCACTGGTTAATTTGTCCAAATGTCCTTTGCATTCCCCCACAATCTTTTCTTGACTGGGAGCCTTTTACAAAACATCTGAAACAAATAGTTGTTTTGAGAATCCGGTTCTGGTAAATGACCTTAATATGATGCATAAAGAAACAATTTAAAATTGCCATCAAACTGAAACCTGATCGCATGAGCAGTAGCCACCTGCATAGTATGATATTTGCCATTAGTTCTGGGCAGCTCAAGCTCATGTGTTACAAATCTTTTTTGCCGCAGTCTATATAATTAGCTGTAATTGATTTCCCTCAAAATGTGTTTCTTCTGGGACATCTGGCTTCGAAAACTTCAACCTTCCCATAACGGCCCAGCATTGAGCTACACTTTCATTTTTAAAACTGTATGGGTGGCAAAGGTAGGACCAGGCAAAAATAAATGTTAGGAAATGGCCTTCATATACCGCGGCGAAAAAGTTTAAGTTATTATGACTAAACTACATACAATAATATAAACATATTTCTTGAAATAACATTTCCTAATTGATTTTACAAAGACAACATCTCAATCTTGATTTTTTCAAGTTTGAGTTTTCTTGTAAACCAAAAACGTTTTACATTCTACATTCTTCAAAAAGGCAAAATGCAACTGCTACTAAGCAAATGAGAATTATTGAGGTCTTACAAACTTGTCGTAAAGCCTAAGCTTGTTTTATTTTTTCCCAGAAGCTTTTTAAAATGTAGATTACAATCCAAAGTCATCGTTTTAAAAGTTTCATAATTTAAATAGTGATTTTCTTAATTCTGGATGCTTTGATAGCTTTAAATATTTTTCGCCAGATAGGATTTTATAGGTTTATATGGGCACACCTTGCTTAAGCACCAAACCAGCATGAAATACTTTTCATGAGTTAATATACTTGATTTGCTATACACCTGAAGTTAAAAAGAGTAAAAACAATACTTGTGAATTTTACTGATACATAAATATCAGTAATGTGGATAGGGCTTAGTGGGCAAAGGCAAATAAAACAGCTGGAACAGTCTGTTAGTTTGGAAAATTGCATCAGTAAACTGTATAGCATAGGGATGTTAAGATTCAACGATTCGCATCGGTGCACCGGCATAAACGTTCAAGATGCGAGTGCACCGGTTGAAAGAGTGCACATCGGCTACAGTTTGGGTTGAACTCGCGTGATGCATCGATTGTAGCGTCTTTGCATCGGCAAAAAAACGATTTCATTCATATAATATCCCCTCATCCTGTCAGCACTCAGCAGAGACGATCTTTGATCTTTGCTTCGCACTACGGAGGCCGAGAGTCTCAGTTATCAACACACATGGAAGTCGAGGAGAAAGAGAAACACAGCGCACCGAAAAATACCTACAAATCAAACGTTTGGCAACACTTCGGATTTTTCAAGAAAGACGGTCAACAAGTAGTACGAGGAACTTAGCGGCGCACATAAAGAGGCGACATGGGGTCTGCGGCTGAAAAGAGAAACCTGAAAGTTAGACATACGAGTTAAATCACTCAGAGAGAGTGGTGTTTAGTTTACAGCAGCCTGTGACTGCCAATAATAGTTTAAATGTCTTCCTTACTGTAAGCAGTTATGAAATACCTGTTTGTGAAAGGTTATTTGTATTCTTTATTGTTCATATAGAAACCACTGCTTTCTGCTCACTGGTGAGTTAGCCTATGAATGAGTGTTAAGCTCATCAGGCTGGCAGCTGTATGGGCATTGCACTATGGTAGTTGTTATTTGCACATTGTTAATCATAGGCAATGCATCCTTAAATTGTTTAACTGTGAGGTGTTATACAATTGTACTGTAGCCTACTCTGGAGAGTTTTGTAAGGTAAAAAAGGCAAAAAAAGAAACAGCATGATGGGGTGCGCAGTACTAGTAGAGAGAACTAAATATGTAAAGCACTTTTTTGTTAATTTCTGATTTGCTTCATATAAGGAATGAAACAAAAATCCTCTGTCGTACCATATTGAAGTATCATTTTTTTGCATTCTGTTTAATCGCATTGCATCGCCCCGTATCGCATAATGTTGAATCAAATCGTATCGAATTGTATCGCAACAGGGGTGAATCGTATCGCATCGCCTGGTGTTTCAAATGTATCGCTAATGTATCGTATCGTTGACAAAGTATCAAGATACGCATCGCATCGGCCTCAGTGATGGAGATCCCTAGTATAGCAGGCTTTAAAAACATAAAAAGTACCATATTTACAAAATGTACTATTGATATACTTATAATATGTTATTTAAAGATTAAAAACAAGTTTTAATTACTTGCAGGTAACTGTTGCAATAATAAGAACACATAACGGGGGTTACGTATTGTATCCCTAGCTATATAAGCACAGGCTCCGCCCTCTACTGGACTCTATGGATACTACCCTCAATCATGCTATGCGAGCATTCACCTACTGAGATATCTATAAACGTAGGCGGCCCCTCGAATGCGCGCGCAAGCCCACCATATATAAGGTCACGTAGTCTGCCTGCATCGAGCAAAATCCCCAGATACCACACCTGCTGGTGAGGTATGGGACTGCTCTTCTTCCAATTGACCGCAATCTACTTGGATCAATTGGGCTGTGTTTGCCTCTTCCCTGGACCTGGCCATGAGTATGAGGTCGCATTATAAAACCCTCATGCCATGGTCGCGAAGCAGCTGAAGTGCTGTGGCCACACATTTGCTGAACGTGCGTGGGGATAGGGAGTAGCCAAACGGTAGTCTGTTGTACTCGTAGGCTACCCCCAGGAAGGCAAAACACAAATACTTTGGAGCAATTTTCGACATGAAAGTAAGCGTTCTTCAGGTCGATGGTTGTGAACCAATCGCCCGGCTGCCCTAGTTCCAGTAATTGGTTTACATATGGAACTTTTTGCAGGCAATGTGCCGATTCAGGCTGCGAAGATCCAGAATGGGTCTGAATTCTCCTGTCTTCTTGGGAACCAGGAAGTACATGGAGTAAAGCCCCTTCCATAAAAGGAAGATTGGCTCATGGGGGGCTGACACAGAAAGGGCAGATTTTCTACAGAGCCGTCATAATGCCGTCTTCACACAGACGGTGAAATGCATCGATCGGAGCTATTACACTAGGCGAGGTGTGTTTTCTTCAACATGCCGGCCATAATGTCCCTGCACCCGCATAGCGCTTTGACAGCACTTCCTGCGGTTAATCACACTCACATGCGCGCGCCCACTGGCTGCCTCCTTTACTGGAGTTACAACTGGGGCGGCGAGTGGGGAATTGTGTCTCATAATGGGTGCCCAATTAACATTGTATGAAACGGAACTTGCCGATTTCAACGAGACATTATGGGGAAATGTGGAATTGTGGAGAGAGACGACTCTTACTCTGGGATGAATAGCCGCTTTCACACCAAGTACTTTGCCGTACTTAGTGCCCAGCACTTAGTGCCAGCACTTAGTACCCCCATGGAACTAAGTACAGATCGCTTTCACACCGGAATAAGTTCCCTGAGGGAAGATTACGCAAATGAAGCCGCTGACGTCACTTCTTCTTCTTCTGCTTTGGGTTTACTGGCAAGCCGCAAGCCGCAAACCACTTCACGGCGTATACTGCCACCCGAAGTTCCCGGGCCAGAAGTCCCCGGAGTTGGGGACTGGCTTCAGTAGAAGCTGCTGGGACTCCCATCAGCTTCTGAGTACCTCACTGTGAAAGTTATGTGCACCCCTGTTTATAGATATCTCAGTAGGTGAATGCTTTGCCTGGGTAATAAGTAATAATAAGTAAATAAGGAGAAGATCTGGTTGGTCCTGCTATGGCCATATAGTGTGATGAAAGATAAAGCACTGACCTGGGCTCCATCTCTCAGCTTCAGGATGCACTCCATGGTGTTGATGGTAATGACCACAGGCTCCGAGCCCAGCTTGGTCCAGGGTACGTGGATACGCAGCTCATGGATATGACCACTCATGAATGTAAAGGGCAGCTTCAACTCCTATTAGTATGCAAAGACATATAAAAAAAGAAACAAATAGCTATTTAACTATAGTTGGAATAATATTTACCATAGTAGACAGACCATGCAGACAACATTGTAAAGACATGTGGTGATATGACTGCTGAGGCTTCAAGAACATTTGGATCCTTCATCCAACCAACTCTAAACAATTGTGTGAAGCTAATATTTGAAGACAAAAGGATAGTAAAACAAGAGTTACATATTGCATATTGGTCATGCTTTTTTCAAAACCAGTCTCAGAGGCAGACAAATCATTGTTCTGCATCTTGAACCACTCTATGTGAGAACAAGGTCCATGAAACCAGACTACCTACGGACAAGCTTAACATGACTCCTATGTAAAGTATGTCTGCAGGATAAATCCCACAATGTTACACAAAAAAGTATATTCTCTTCTTTTCAGATCAGGAGAAGGGTCTCTACATTTAAAAAAAAAAAAAAAGATAGTGTCCAAATGAAAGACAGTAGAACCATGGAAAAGGAAGGATTTTGAGCAAGGATTTGACATAGCATTACACATAACACAATTCGGTTGTCTTAAAGCTGCTTCCAATAAGATCTTTCATCACCATCTCTGTTGGGTTAGGTATTGTTTTGGTCTGCTTTTCAGAAGCAGTCAGGACTCACTCAAAATAAAACATTTTATTTGAACTCATGGTAGATTGATCTAATCCAGAAATTACAAGTGCAAAAAAATAAAACTGTGTCAAAATAAAACTGCAGGAAATCTATCAAACTGCTACAAAAATAATTACAATAAAGATTCTGTGTTTATGCCGAGCTGATTTGCATCGCTCCTTTTTTCTGATTGTAGTCCAGGAAATAGAGTGTTACTAAATACACATATATACTGTACCTAAGGAGTAGACTGAATGGAAAAATGGGTAAGCGGGCTACATGCTTAACCTCAACATATTCGTTCCAACATTTAATCTAATTCTGAAACTATTGCAAAAACATTGTGCAATGTAAGCACTGTCATATTGGGTGCTTCGCCATGTTAACATTTCTAATTGTATAATGAAGACATTCCTTTAGATATCTTAACTGTACGTTGTATTTTCCTCGATGAGCATTGTTAAATAGGCTCTATTCTACTTTTGGGGGTTTTAGCTCTCCTGTTAATTCAGTTAATACACACATCTTCCGATGCTCAAACTTAAACACATCATCAGTGTTGTTTCGTGGAGTGTTTCGGGTCTTGCAGCAGACACCCTCTTCCAGGCGACCCGGTGATGGTTGATCAGACCTCAGCCTGTGTTCTACAGGTTTTTGTGAATGTAAATGGTCTGCAAAGGCTAAAATCCCTGTGTTCCCTCCAGAAGGAGTTTCTTTCCTACACACTCCCCCCCACCTGCCCGAAGTGCCTCCATTGGACACCTTTGTTTACTTCAGTAACATAATGACATCAATATGTTACACTTGCACTTCTAATCGCTAGTGTTCCAACACATTACACGCTAAGGGGCAGGACATTTCTAACACATCTCTAAGCGGTTGACCTATTACAACAGAGCCAGCCAGCTAACCAATCAGAGCAGACTGGGCTCTGATTTCAGACAGAGGGTGAAAAGAGGTGCTGCAGCACAGGCAGTATGAGAAAAATAAAGAGCTTTTTGAACATTAAAGCATGGAGACATGCACAGTACAGCCACTAAATATAAACCTGAAAAAGAGCCCCTTTAATAAACAAAAGCCATAAACAAAATGTAAATCAACTGCAAAAAATTGCTATAAAAATAATATAATATGAATGACATGATAGGAGCAAAAGACTTAAATCCTTTGCAGTAAATATTTTTCTAATAAAATATGCAGGAAAGATACATTAGTTTTGGAAAGTGTATATGACTTTGATTCCCTTATAATCATTAACAATCAAGACACTAATGGTAATCCGAGAACCTGTGTGGCTGGAGCAATATGGACCAGATATTATGTATAGACATGAAAACATTTCTCCCACAAGCTGCACTGAGCACTAGCTCATATCTATAATTTGTCAGAACTTAATGACATTCAAGCAAATAAACCATCATGTGCCATTAAATGAGAAAATGTAATCTCTGTCATACTAATAAGTCTTGTCTTGGTCTTGAAATAGTTTAAGAGTGCAGAGGATATACGGTACCTGTTCCAGCACATCCAGCTTCAGGTCCAACTTGCTGAGCACCACATCTCCTCCCCAGAGAGACAGCTGCAGGTCAGATGGCTTTAGATTCTTAATATACTTGTTCACATAGCTCATCAGGAGTGGTGTAACATAGGACTCCAACATCTTGTGCTTGTCCTGAAAAGGCATCAAATATTGAACAACACAATTTGTCATTCAACACTGTCTTTGTACATAACACATATATATTGCACATTGTTGCACACATAATGATCTGTATTATATTTTAAAGCCCTCCACGTTAAAATATAATACACTGTAGTTTGCGAAATATCGTCATATAAGTGTTTTAGTTTTTTTTAGCTTTTAAGGTTCTTAAATTTAAAGGTGGTGTAAATACTTGTCTTTATTCTTTTTTAAATGCTAAATAGTTTCTTTAAAATACTTATTTGTATTATCTTTATGTTGACCTACTATTGAAACCTATTTTCTTTTCTTATTGTTTATGTTTACACCACCAGACACAAAAGCAAATTCCTTGTATGTGTAAACGTACCTGGCAATAAACCTGATTCTGATACTTCAATCGCCTTAATAAAATGCTTGTTTAACCTAAACAACAGTACTGTGCATGTCAGCTCACTGGAAAGGCTTATGGGACACTCATGGAGCCACAATTAATGAAAGTAAGTAAAGTAAGACTTGTAATAACAAGTCAAAATATCCATTTGAAAAGAAGCTTATTAATAATGTCATAATTGTTCCTTGGCCCGAATCCATTAGAATTCCAAGTAAGCTCTTCCACTGAGCCAACTATTTACACCTGTGCTACTACCACAAGTCCAAATGTGATAAAGAGAAGTTATCCTAAATAAACAAATAACTGCAAGGAAAGAAATGTTAAAAATCCATTGTTGCAGTGGCCAAATGTATTAAAAAGCCAACATGTTTAAAACAAATCTAGGTCTTTGTCAGGGAAAGTAAAAAACAGAACAAACGGGTGTGGCCTCACCTACCCGGATACTAACATGGCAGGTGAAAGAAATTCAAAAAAATAAACAACACAAAATACCATGAGGTAATAAGGAAAAATATGATACTAAGAAGCATAGTGCAGAGCAAAACAATCAATACGATATATATTTTACAAACAACATGTAAAGGGCAGTACGAGAGCCACTTGTTATCAATATGTTTTTGTTTCTGCATGCCATGTCTATTTCAACATTTGGTCTTTTAGAAATGATATTTACGCCAAGCAGAGAAAGAATGGGAATTCTGTTCACATGAGCTGCATTTCAAGGCTTTTATTTTCGCTGTTGACTAATAAATGTCAGTGGCCATACTTATTAACGTATTGATTTACATCAGCGCTTGAATTAGCCAGCTTGCTAATATGAATCCACTTTTTATGCGAGCGACTATAAAAGAAACGCCAGCGGTAGTTAGAAACTCCATTTCCAAACACCGTACAATGTAACTAAATATAATGTAAGGGTTAAATGAAGGAGAGTCGTGCTATGTAGTAAGAAATGTAACTTGTGCGGAGTATCTAGTTAGCCAGATAGGCTAGCTTTGCTCTCCTGTCAGTCTAGTGATACACATTAAAGCAGGGAAGCTAAGCTAACTGCTCCGAAAAAGTCAAGCTAACTTCATTTGGCTTCATAAAACGTACAGCCAGAAGTAAACATAGAGAAGCCAGCACTTACCGCGTGTCTCCTGTTGCTATACCGTGAACTCGATGTTTAATATAACATTATCATCCTGTAAATAGATGTTAGCCACATCACTCCACGGCTTCAGCCGAAACGTCATCAGTAAACACCACCACCGCGGCTTCCGTACATCTAGTGTTGCCTTTGTGAATGTGGGAAATTTTCCAATGGCTTTACGGTGGTCTTCAAACCTGCACCCCGATAATAAAGACACAGCTGTATCTGTGCCATTTCGTTTGAAAACATATAGTTTAACATTTATAATGTTTCAATTCAACTCATCAATAGCCTGTTTTAGATAAATACGTGCTCGTAGTCCCACAAGTGACATCTCCGATAAAGGATTTCGGAGGAGCATGGGAAGATATAAATTCACGTATAATTCGTCATAGCTTTCGCGCGACCCTAGGCCATGGCTCTGGAAACTCACATTTGTCAAGACACTAGACAGGGTCGGGTGCGTTTAATAGGCTTTAGTTTAATTCCCTTTTAGTTAATAGTTTCTTGGGAAAAAAACTAATCAGTACCACAATAGAAAATAAATCCCGATAATTTTCCGTTACTTTGGGATTACGTCAATATCGAATCGAATGCAATGCAAAATAAATACAAAAGGAAATAAATATCAATTGGCCTACTATTACTAGCCTATGTAAGACAACAGAACAATCCATCTTTCCTATTTCTAAAAGATGTAGGCCTACCAGTAATCTGATTACGTATTTTTTAATGTAAATGTAAGTGATTACAGTAACCGATTTTGTATATTTTTTACGTAATCCCGTTACTGCTCAAACCTAAAAGTAGGCTAGATTACATTTCTCAATGGGCGGCTCCTAAATAATCTTTTCTTGAAATTATTGAATTATCTATGCAAAAAACAATAACAACAGAAAAGAAAAGCAGAGATTCAGAACGAGTAGGCCTATGTTAAAGTCAATGAAAGTAAGAATCGTTATGTCCCGTCTAAACAGTGTTTTGGTCATCTAACCGTTATGATGGAATGTCATTATCATGGTCAAATAGCCTGATCAACTGATGCTCACTGAAATGTAGGCTAGATATAAACTGTTAATGGATCAATATACTGCGTTGGGTAAAATAAAGCGGCGGGAAATGTTCATGCCAATACATTCTGAAATCGAAATTATATTCTAACTATGCAGCATCATATAATGCATATATATGTTTGTCATGATAACATATGCAATTATATGCATTCAAATATTACATATAATAACTAAGTAGAGTTCATTTGTCACAACCTGTCAGTACAAATACATCTAAATAACTGCCAAACCAACATGGTCTTTCACTTGAATAATGAGCAATTGTTGAGGTCTTTTGGGATGTATCAGATTGTTGCGCTAAGCACAGCCCGGGTCAGGAGATCATGGAGGCAGCGGAGCCTCTCCCTGTCCGTTAGATAAAGCCTGCTGAGTACACAGTCCACAGGCCTGTGTGTGTGTGTGTGTGTGTGTGTGTGTGTGTGTGTGTGTGTGTGTGTGTGTGA
>CALSBZ010046768.1:531258-547280 GCA_943591055.1 Gobionotothen gibberifrons
TCTCGCCCCCGCTCCTGGTAGACGCTAAACTGCCTTGTTTTTCCATTGAGCAGGTAGCTGGTGAAGGCTGAGTTCCCGCACCCGCTCCCGGTTACGCTGCATCTGGTAATCGTCTCTAGTTCAACCAGTGAAGGCAGTGTTCTCGCCCCCGCTCCTGGTAAACGCTAAACTGCCCTATTTACTAATCCAGCTAGGGGAAGGCAGTGCTCCCGCTCCTGCTCCTCCTGCCGGTAACGTGGGTGTAATTACATCCCTCTTCTGTTTGGCGAGTAGCAGCACGGCCCTACTCTTTCCATTAAGCAGGCAGCTGGTGAAGGCTGTGCTCCCGCACCCACACCCGGCTACGCTGCATCTGGCTAACTACAGAATGTCTCATTCAAGTGGCCCAGGATACGGCGCGCCTCTTATCCCACATAGCCCGGTTGGGCCTAACGGTGAACACCGGGAAGAGTTGCATTGACCCTTCCCAGCAGGTTACTTACCTGGGGATGGTCCTAGATTCGGTCGCCATGAGAGCCTACCTGACGCCTCGTCGTGTGGACGACATTTCCCACCATCTGCGCACCTTCAGGCTGGGCAAGAGGGTGCCTTACCTCCAGTTCCTCCGGCTCTTAGGCAGACTGACAGCTGCCTCAGCCGTTGTGCCCTTGGGCCTGCTGTCACTGCGCCCCTTGCAGATGTGGCTGAACAACTTTCACTTGGACGCCAGGCGGCACACGCACAAGAGAGTCAGGGTGTCTCAGTAGTGCCTCCACTCTCTGTCCCGCTGGAGGGACAGGGCCTATCTTCTGACGGGTGTGCCCTGGGGGGGGTGTGACGACCCCTGCTTTGAGGCCTCCTGTGGGGTGTTGGCCCTTTAATGATCTTCCTCTGCTTGTGCCCACACTGATTGAGGACACCTGGCGCACTGATTGAGGACACCTGACAGCTCGCACTGGAGGATTAAAAGGCCTGAGCCAGAGCCTCGATGTCTCTCCCCGCCAGAGGACCGGACCTCGGAGAGCAGCGGCGCTTATTCTTTGTTGCCTTGCCTTATGTTTGTTTTTTGGCCACATTACGTTTTTGCCAAATAAATACCTTTTTATATATATATTCTTGTCCTTCCCACGCTTTTTGTTATGGCCAAGAGCCAGGCCATGACATGATGATTATCAATTCCATCGAGACGGTTAAGTATCTTAGAACGTTGAGATTTGAACTCCGACATTATCTCAACAAGTGAAGGATTTCTATCATCCTCTTGAGACTCATCCTCCGGTTCTGGTAGGCCTTGGTTGCCTCGTGGGTTTCTTCTTGGCATCCTTCCTTCTTTTTTGTCTTTCTTTTTGTAGCAGGATTCTTTCCTTAGATGTCAACTCTTAACTATAGTCAATGAAGATGTTAAGCTTTTTCTCTAAACAACTCAAATTAATCACTGAGGTTGTGCGGAGCTCTCAGCTCAGGCTGCCATCTTGTTCCTCTCGGCGACTTTTCAAAGAAACTTGACGATGTGCTTGAGGGAATAAGCGGACTCAAGGGTGAGCTGCAACACCAAGCTAACAGGATCACAGAAGCAGAGGAAAGAATTGGAAAGACCGAGGACGACTTAAATTCCATGCACAGCGCTATCAAAAAGCTACAGGATAAATGCGCCACAAAAATAGGGGCAACAACCTGAGACTCATCGGCTTGCCTGAAAAAGCTGAGGGTCAAGATGTGTGTGCGTTTTTGGAGCAATGGCTACCTAGAGCCCTGGGCACTGACACTTTTTCCACACTGCCCGTTATTGAGAGAGCACACCGAATAGGACGTCTAATCGCTGGCCAGGACCCAAAACCAAGGGCGGTAATTATGAGGTTCCTTAACTACAGAGACAAGGAAAACGCTATGTGAGCAGCCCGGAGACAGGGAACAGTGCGTTTTGAAAATCACAACGTCAGATTATATCCAGACCACTCAGCGGAGACTCACCGGCAACAGAAACTCTTCGAGGCAGTGAAAAAGCTGCTACAATCCATGGGGCTCCGCTACGGGATGTTCTACCCGGCTATCTTGGTAGTAACCAACACACTCTCACTCCATAAACGTCCATGAGCGACGCTTGGTCAGGGTCCCCGAGGCGTGCAGTTGGGACACTCCTAGGCTCCTTCAGCTTCATAAAGGGACGCAAATGATCTCTAATTTGCTAGTTATTACGAAGATGACTTGTGCACCAGATTGATGCTTTTAACTTCAACATTTAAAACAAAATCTTCCAGGGGGAGCATGCCCCCGGACCCCCCCAGAGGAGGTTAGGTCCACCACCTGCCCACAAGCCCCGTCAAATTGTCCCACCCACATTGAGGATGCTCCCTACGCCCATGCTGAGACACAGTTTCATGAATATTGTTGTTTTTTGCCCCCACGGGCGGAGGCAGGAAATTATTATTAAAATTTGTATTGAATTTGTGGTCCCCCCCAATGTAGACTCCATGGTTACGGCCTTGATCTCCAATGACCAGAATGGCTTCGTTCAAGGGCGTCAAGCTTTTCATAATATTCATAGAGTGCTTAATATACTTCATGAAAGGAGTGATGCTAAAGACACCACAATCCTGTCGATGCTGAAAAAGCCTTTGACAGGATTGAATGGAAATACCCGATGGAAGTCTTGAGGAGATTTGGGATGGGTGGAAAATATCTCAAATGGTTGAGACTTCTGTATTCAGATCCAACAGCTGAGGTATTAACAAATAACATGATATCCAAACTGTTTAGTCTACACAGGGGCACAAGACAAGGATGCCCCCTATCCCCTCTTTTATTTCTGTTTGCTATTGAACAACTAGCTTTGGCTATCCAGCAACATCAGAGAATCTCGGGTGTGAGGATAGGTGAATCTGAGCATATGATTTCCTTATTTGCGGATGATATTATTATTTTTCTGTCCAAGTTGAGAACATCTATCCCAACACTTGTTAGCCTAATCAATTCATTTGGGAAATTCTCTGGATATAAGGTCAATAATTCTAAATCCATATTATTTTTAAATAAAAATGAGAGACGAAACCCAGGGATACCTACCTTTTACATCTGCCTTATGATAGAGGGGGACTTCAAGTACCTAATCTACAATTGTATTATTGGGCAGCGCAGCTGCGCACAGCCACTTCTCCTCCTCTGACCCTCCAGCATGGCTAGACATTGAACGCAATACAGCACCGGGCCTATCCCTCAAGTCATATATCTACTCTGCTCATGCTAAAAAACAAAAAAAACAGACAAAAAACCCATTTGTTAAAAATACTGTTTCTGTTTGGCATGAAGCACATGCACTGTAAAATATTACCATGATTTCACAATATTTAGCTGTAATATTTTACAATAAATGACTGTTTTACCACTTTACAGTCTTTTCCTGTAATGTTCACAATATAATACTGTAATTTAGAATTTCACAGTGAAATCAATACAGGCACAGTTAATTACTGTGAATGTACAGGATAAATGATTACCAGGATTTCACAACATGTTACTGTATTATTTCACAGTAAAATGCTGTATTCAGACCATCCTCTGTGACAACACAACAAATTAAGGGATTTTCTTGCTTTTATCGCTCTTGCTTGGATTTAAATGAAATGAAATGAAAGGGGCACCGCTGCATGTGCCTTAAAATAAACGATGCAACATATAAATCTATGTAAAATTGAAATGGTTGTCTTTGGCTTATTGTTTTCAGGTGCTTCCTGGGCATTAATCCTGAGACGGGCTTGAAAGCAATGGCAATTTAAACCCCCATGTCAGCACATTCTTCAGAAAAATGGTTGACTTCGAGTGGATGTCTGTGTAGACATGTGTTAAGTGCTCCCCTCCTTGTTTTCTGCACCTGGTCTGCCCCTGGCTCCGCCTCTGCCCAGGTGTTCCAAATTCCACTCAGCCGTGCATATATATGGAGAAGCTGGAGGAGAAGGATGTCTCGCCTATCCTAACGCCGGGAGACACTCTCCTTAGAATACCTCTTTGCCATTTTGAGCTGTAGGCCATATTTTTGCAGATGTCTTTATGTTTAGCCTGGAGGACCTGGTAGTCCAGTTTTTGCGGCTTTATTTTGTTTCCCATAGGGTTTATATTTGATTTCTGTTTGGGGGGGGGGGGCTGGCTCGGGTTCTCTCCTTCTGTTTGTTCCTTTTGGCCAGTCCTCCAGACCTCTTTTTGTTTCCCGTTTCGCTTGTGTGAGCAAACGGCTCATTATCAATAAATGCTCGTTACCATTGCGTGTATTCTTTCATGTTGCGGGTCTCAACCATAGGTCTCAACACGAGCCACTACCGCCGTCCGCGGAGTAGGGGTTGGGGCCGTAACAACATGTCCAAGACACTGTGAAATGTACTTTGCACTTCAATGGAGTAATAAAAAGTTAAAATGGGCATTTTCTTTGTTTTTCTTTGTTGATTGAGCTGATTGAATTGTGTAGTTATGGTAAAATCCCAATCTTTGTTTTAGTGACCATTTTACACTGGTGTTCTGAAAGATGTTGCTCTCTTCAGTTGGTCAGAAGGTTTTACAGCCCCTAGTTTTGCTGATATAGGCTTAGTTTGTTGGGGGACATCTTACTTCTTCCTTCTCTCTGTCTGTACCTGTGTACTCTCATGTTCCGATTAACCCAGCTTCCCCAAATGTCTTTCTTTTTGGTGTCTATATACGCCGGGATCCGGAGTCATGGATGATCCTGTTGCTGCAGTCCTGTGTCCTGGATCGCGAGCCCGGATCTTGAGTCGTGGCTGTTGCTGTGGTCCTGGATCATAAGTCCTAGATGGATGTCCTTGTGGATTCATCTTCCTATTATACACACATGCATTTCCAAACATTTGGACTACCTATGTTGCAAATGTATTATCTTTTTTTTACACACGGCATCTATTGCACCTCTGTCCGTCCTGGGAGAGGGATCCCTCCTCTGTTGCTCTCCCTGAGGTTTCTCCCATGTTCCCCTTTAAACTGTGGGTTTTCTCTGGAAGTTTTTCCTTGTACGATGTGAGGGTCTAAGGACAGAGGGTGTCGTATTGTCATACTGATATTCTGTACAAACTGTGAAGACCACTGAGACAAATGTAACATTTGTGATATTGGGCTATATAAATAAACATTGATTGATAGATTGATGGAGGACTGGCCAAAAGGAACAAACAGAAGGAGGGAACCCGAGCCAGCCACACCACGGACCGTAGGACCAGAGCTCCCCCCCCCTAACCAGAAATCAAATATGAACCCTATGGGAAAAAAAATAAAGCCGCAAAAACTGGACTACCAGGTCCTCCAGGCTAAACATAAACACATCTGCAAAAATATGGCCTACAGCTCAAAATGGCAAAGAGGTATTCTAAGGAGAGTGTCTCCCGGCGTTAGGATAGGCGAGACATCCTTCTCCTCCAGCCTCTCTTTATATATACACGGCTGAGTGGAATTTGAAACACCTGGGCAGAGGCGGAGCCAGGGGCAGACCAGGTGCACCTGCGCAGCAGGGAGACAGAAAAGAAAACAAGGAGGGGAGCACTTGTCTACACAGACATGCACTCAAAGTCAACAGTTTTTCTGAAGAATGTGCTGACATGGGGGTTTAAATTGCAATGCCTCTTTTTGGCTTTCGAGCCCGCCTCAGGATTAATGCCCAGGAAGCACCTGAAAACAATAAGCCAAGACAACAATTTCAATTTTACATAGATTTACATGTTGCATAGTTTATTTTAAGGCACATGCAGCGGTGCCCCTTTCAATTTAAGTAAAACCTGCACCAAAGAAAGAAATTAGTATTTAAAGCCAAGCAAGAGCGATAAAAGCAAGAAAATCACTTGATTTGTTGTGTTATCACAGAGGATGGTCTGAATACAGCATTTTACTATGAAATAATACAGTAACATGTTGTGAAATCCTGGTAATAATGTATCCTGTACATTCACACTAATTAACTGTGAATGTATTGATTTAACTGTGAAATTCTAAATTACAGTATTATATTGTGAACATTACAGGTAAAGACTGTAAAGTGGTAAAACAGTAATTTATTGTAAAATATTACAGCTAAATATTGTGAAATCATGGTAATATTTTACAGTGTATGCCATCCCTGGAAGCCACTTCTTTAGATTCCTGCAGTTAAGGGGCTTCATATCAGCACAGACTAAATGCTTAGATGAGCCACCCTTGTCAGTTGTGGAGAGCTGGCCACTCTAAATTATATGGATGCTCGAGGCCAACTATCAGTCATTTATGTTCTGCTGCGGTCCAAATCAAAGGACAACTCACACTCAAAACTCAATGCTTGGAGAGATGATTTAAAAGTAGACATTACAGAGACTGAGTGGGAAAATGCTTGTTTAAAGGCACAAACCCACACTATAAACACTGTACTAAAACTGATACAATATAAATGGCTATTCAGAACCTATGTTACACCTGTTAAACTGAATCTGTATAATCCTAACATTCCTGATAACTGTTCCAAATGTGACGATAATGTTGGTAATCTGCTGCACTGTATGTGGGAATGCCAAAATATCCAATCATTCTGGAAAGATATAGTTAACCTGATCGCACGTGTAACTGCTATACAGATTCCTCTCGATGCAAAGCTCTGTATATTAGGTATATATCCTGACCAATTTGTACCAAGCCGTAAAGCAGTGCCCTTGATTAATATTTGCCTACTTCAGACTAGGAGAGTAATTGCACTGAGGTGGAAAAATACGGATGGTCCTACACCTGCATTGTGGCTGCGGGAAATGGCGTCCTGCCTCGCTTTGGAAAAATTAACCTATGTGATCAAAAAGAAAATAAATAAGTTTAAGGAAATATGGGACACATTCATGCACTTCCTTGAAAGTGATCAAATGGAAATTGATGAGTGAAATTGATGGATATCGCTATCAAACACCGATAAATAATAAGGAATAATAACAATGCTGCTTATAATAATAACGATAATAATTATCTCTAAATATAGAAACAAATTATTCTTTCATATACATTTTTTGCATTATTGTTTCACATCCTTTACTTATATCTGATTGTATTTACTCCTGTTTCAATCTGTGAGGTTTCCCTGAATGTCCGATGTTGAGGGTGGGGGGTGGGGGGAGGGAAGGGTTATTTTCCCATGTGTCAATGTATATATGTCTGACTGTATGTTCTTTCTATGTTGAAAAACCCAATAAATATAATGAAAAAAAAAGAAAAAAGCAACACAATCTACCTGCATTGCAATGACTCTAAACGTGTAATAACGTGCTTTAACCAGTAGGCGGTGCGGGTTAAAAAGCTGTCAAGTTTACAGTGTTAAACTTTTTCCGGTCTGTTCTGAGGCCCAATCTCTGTAGATAAATAAAGAACTACGACAGATGTGTAATATTTAATGCAGCCAAACCATTTATTACAATGCATTCATGTGATGACTTTCAAAGAGTAAAGCAAGCACTGCTGAATAAAGTATGATTTTATCTTTTCCGAAAGTTTTTTTCATATGGAATGCAGTTGGAGGTCAACCAATCACAGAGCTTGAGGACTAATCACGGGGTTTGTCGAGCAAAGCATAACGATAGCTGAGGATTATGGGTAGTGTAGTGTCTTCGTCAATCCTAAACTCGGAAAAAATATTTGTTTCTCCGAATCGAAGGGGAAAAATACAAAAGCATTGTACACAATTTAAACCAATCAATGTTGTGTAATTCAGAAGGATAATTTGGTGTTTTGAGTTGATGAGTAATGCAGATATCACTGTAAAATCAATCGACAGTAAGGAGAATACTTACTTCCGGGTGTAAAATGTTCCGTTATCCAATGGGAATGGACACTCACATTACCTTTAACTGGCGCCAACATGGACTGATGCAGGGCTTCCCTGAGCGTCAAATACCGCCGCCGATGGGAATATATTAGCCGCTTTCACACCAAGTACTTTGCCGTACTTAGTGCCGGCACTTAGTGCCCCGGCACTTAGTACCCCAGGGCACTAAGTACCAATAGCGTTTACACCGGAGTACTTTTCCCTGAGGGAAGATTAAAAGAGTAAATCGCCAGAACGCCGACACCTCCTCATCTCCACCGCTCCCATGTTTTTTGTTGTGTTGCCATAAGTTATTCTCTCTCGGTTGGTGCGCGGGGCTAATGCTAATGCTAATAATGCTAATGCCACAATGGCGGCTTCACACAACTTTTCAGAGTTTTACGGGGCGTGGTTTGCAATTCGCCCAGCCAATAGAAATTGGTACTTTTTTGGTACCACCTCTCTAGCAGGCACTACACATGGGGGTAAAAGTTCCCGGTACTAAGTACTCTTTTTGGTGTGAACGCGACATAAGGGGTACTGACGGAACTAAACGGGAAAAGTACGGGGAAAAGTACTCCGGTGTGAACGCGCCTATTGCAATCAGTTGAAAGCTCTTTGTGTCCATTAATGAAGCTGAAGGAGACTCGGCGCGTCACAACTGAACGCCAAAGGACCCTGACCAAGCGTCGCTATTGGACTATCAGGGAGTGAGACTACATAACAATAGATCATATTTGTTAAGTGTTATTATGGGAGAATTACTATTCGTGTGCTACTACTGCCTTGTTAGGCCCATATTGAGCAGCGCATATTAAGACCAAAACTCATGTACAACAACTTCCTTACTTGCAATAAATAAGCACTAATTAGAGGGTTATTGAGGAAAAACTCTCAACTAATGGCCTATTATTTGTAGAATACGGTCATGTAGAATAAGGCATTAATAAGTGTTTTATAAGGACTAATAAAGAGCCAATATACTGCTAATATGCATGTTAATTAACAACTAGTTGATGGTTAATTTGTGTACCTTAATATAAAGTGTTACCCTTTTTTTTACGGGGAACCTTTCCTAATATTTTGGATAATAATTCTGTGTTTTTTATGTGGAGGCTATGGCACCACAGTTACAGCAAAAGTAAAAAGGATGCAAAATATGTAAATTAAAATGTTTTAATATTAGATCTGTTACATTATTGGTCATAGAATTTAATTGTTATTTCACTCGTGGAAATATAAATAACTTCATTATAGTGATCAGTCTATCTATTTCCATCTGTTTCTAATCTGTATGCTAAAATTACTGGATGATGCCAGAAAATAACAAACTGATTGATTGAAGTGTTATATGATCGCGTGTTGTATGCATTGTTGTATGCTCACGTTGTAAATAAAATGAGCGTCCAAATGGCCACACTACAAGGCTAAGTGAAAAAGGAAAGTAAAATAATAAGAAGGACATCTCCTGGTCGATATTCAATATGTTGTTCACTTAAAAATGTCAGAAGTACTTGAGTGAAAAGTTAAAACTCGTAAAATTGGTATCAATCTTCTCATTTGCCTCTGAGCAAGACAGCAAATAGGTTCATTTGCCTAAATGTCAAACTATTGCTTTGAAAAAATCTGTTCTCGCCCATGTTTCTTGAGCAGTATGTCTCCCTCATTACATTACATGTCATTTGGTAGACGCTTTTATCCAAAGCGACTTACATATATTCAGTACTGTGGACAATCCCCACAGGAGCAATTTGGGGTGAAGTGTCTTGCCCAGGGACACAACGACATGCTGACTGTAGTGGGACTCGAACTTGCTACCCCTGATTCGAAGTCCAGCACACTAACCACTGAGCCACAGCCTCCCTCACTGCTGTTCATCCCGAACCCCCTGTCTAATCATTGTTACTGAAGTTTTGACTTTGTGGGTGTGAAGCGACGCAGCTCTGGGTGAACTCCCTGCTGCTGATCAGCTCCTGCTGGGGGTTGATGGACAGTAAAACCCTCGCGGCACCTGTTTCCTGGCTGTGCTCATGTGCTGTTAATAGGCTAATGAGAGACATTAACAAAGTTACTGCAGTACACTGGAAGGATAAATCAACAGAGCGGGAGAGTGCCTCATCCAGCCTGTCAGAAGTGACATGTTTAAAAGGTCCCAGTGACTGCTGCATCCGTCCTGTACCTGGGGTGAGATGGAAAAATGGAAACAGAGCAAGGACGCAGTGATGAACATAAGGGATAGACAGATTTAACAGTTTGGGTGGAAAAAGTAAAAGACAGAGGAATAAACGGAGGACTGGCGGAATTAAGGCTGTTTAAAGAAACAGTGAGGAATGGAGAAATGGCTGAATGTTTCTCAAAAGTTGATGTTTCAGACTCCTTGTCATAATTTAGTATAATCAGACTTCCTTGAAACATATCTGTAATGTTGGCAGATGAGGAATGAATAATTCAACAAGCCCAGTCATTTTCCCACATCAACAGCAACAACAATAACTTTCATCCTGTGTGATTTCAGAGGCAGGAAACGGCTTTCCACTTAAAAAAATAGGGCAGATCTTGACACTGTTACAAGAAGAACTCTTCTCAGATTATCATATGAACAAAGGACAATTTAATTAAATGTACCTATAAAAAAAACATGTCTTCAATGTTATCATTTATTTGCCAATGAGTCACTGTTCTTTATTATCATAAAAGACTAAAAGACAAGGTCTTTCTCAATGCCAAACATAACCCTTGTTGGCTTGAACCCAACCTTGTTGCTCCTCTCCCTCTGAATTTCCTCACGTTCTTTGAGCTAAAATACACACATTTTTAGGTGGACACGCACGCACGCACGCACGCACGCACGCACGCACGCACGCACGCACGCACGCACGCACGCACGCACGCACGCACACACACACACACACACACACACACACACACACACACACACACACACACACACACACACACACACAGTACATGTTAATGCACACAGGTGCAGTCTTTAGGGAGGTTGCTGTTTCTCTCTCATCAGTCTCGTAATCACTTCCATTCCAGCTATGTAAAGCAGCATCTTTTACTGATGCATTTATAGGATGCATGTTCACAACTTGTTGCAAAGGAAATGTTTGACCACCAGGAATACGTTATAAGCTTCTGCACCCAAACAGTAACACAGTCAATACAGTCATACATGGGACTCACAGACAGGAAATATTGTTTTATAAATGTCTACTTAGTTTCTGAAATGTAGTTGTGTCTTTAATAGGGTTTTAAACTGTTTACGACATATGGGCGGGAGTGGAGTTATTGGTCAAGGGGGGGATATTGGCAGGTTGCACAGCTTCACCAACCAGGTCCTGGGGAGGTCCAAATGACCTGTTTTATACCAACACTGGTGCTTTGTCATAAAAACCAGTTGGAAGTGGAGTCACAACTGGGGTATTTGTTTGATGTGAATGGAAAGAAGTCCCCGTGTGTCCAGGCCATGTGAGTGTTGTGTGCTGCTGTGTCTGATGGGATTTGAAATGCGCAGAAAAACAGGCTACTTTGGCTATAGATTAGTGTCCAGGTTCTGGTAAAATACTCCTAATACCACAGAGGAAAGAAAACCACATTCCCCTCTTTCTCTTTTGGATGGAAACTGACTCCTGTCACCGGTATTTGAATGCTGTAATTGGACGTCAAGGGGCTTGCAGAGAGAGGTGTGATGTAGCGTTAAAATGGCTCACAAATCACATATTTGTCACCTCTGTGGTGGTTCAAATCCTGGCTCTGGCATTCTCCAGGAACACCACTCCTATTGCTGCTGCTTTTAAATACAATTCACACAACAATGTCCTAAAATGAGACAGGTATAGAATACTGTTGGCAGGGAAGGGTGAAGGTTTAACTTTTCCAAAAATAATGGTACCTGTTACTGCAACAAAAAAAAGTGCAGTGTGCGTCAGAGTGATAGATGGTGTAAGTGTATTCCAGTATTATGTTCATGTAAGTTAAAGGGCCCTCGGGTTGGTCTGGGAAGCACATAATCTCAGTCAAAGTGCTAGGCTGGATGCACCAAAGCTTTATTATTAAACACCTATGAGAGGCTTAGAGCATGTGGAGGCCCCTGCACATCCAGCTTAACACTCTCTGGCGGCTCTCATCACACGTTCTTGCCATTTGGGCATGAAATTAAAATGCTTCTTAAGAATCCATTAACTACTAAGCATGAAATAAGAACTGCATTATTATGCATTGATACTACTTGAAAAGGCAATCTTTAATACCCTTAGAATGTGCTGTCATGTCATTCTCTCCAGTTTTTTTGGCATCTTTTCATTCACTTTTTATCTTTGAGGAGAGAGTATTTAAAAAAGCTAATAGCTTGGCAATATGTTTCAGAGTTGATGGTTCAAGTGAGAATTGGCTCTAAATGATGTGGTATTGATTTCACATGTGGAGTAGGAGTATCAGGGCTCAGGCGGGAGAAGAGGAAGGGGAATGCAGTCTTTGGGATGTGCATGGAGGGTTTGCTGGAGGCTCTGGGGGACCGGGGTCCGGCTTCACAGCTCTGGGAGTTGTTAAACATACTATAAAAGTTCCAAATTCACTATTATTTCGGCCTTTTAGATGTATATATCTAATGCTCATGGTAGATGTATGTATGTATGTTTAAACATGGAAATAGAATGCTGCTCCCTTGGTAACAATGTACTTGATAATTACAAATGAGCCCATAAAGACAACAGTTTACAGTTTACAAGATCTGGCACAGCAGATCTGGTGGTAAATAGTGACTCGTACATGTATGTTTAAAAGTTATTGAAAGGTTGAAAAAAATGGATGGATGTGGATATCTAGCCCTTTTTTTTACCAAATGTTTTCGTCCACAGATGCTGTCAAAGTAACTGCAGAGAGGAAGAAAAGACAAATGTGCGTTATTACAGCATTTACGCAGTGGCCCAGTTACCATCAGAAACCAGCTCCATGTCTACGACTCACTTCCCTTACAGCCCCATTAAATTCTGCTTTGAGTGGTGATACATTGTGGCAGTCATTAGTGTACCAATCAAATTAAATACATGATTGAGAAGCATCTGTCAAGGCTATACCACTGAAGCAGCTGTTGAGTAATGATGACTCAACCCAAGCTAAGTTCCTCATTATCATTTAAAAACTATTTTCAAACATTGAAGACATATTGAAGAAATAGAGAAAAACATGAATAGATTTTATGAAATGCAATCACATGACATGCATAGCGGTCATTTTCAGGCAAGTGTGGATAACCAGAAATTCCCTCTTATATGATCTTTAGGATCATATATTATACATTTATACGTATCTCAGACCATTTAAAGACAGCATCATTGCTGGTTCCTGGCTTGTTCCTTGTGTTCTCTATCATAAGTTTGATGATCTTATTATTCATTAACTCAATTATCATTTTACACCCTGTAAGTGGTGTTAACTCATAAGTGTTATAGCACAAAGTAAGAAAAAAACACCATATTTCCCAGCTCCTCACACTGAATTAACAACACAGTGTAACGCCTCCATTAAGGTGATTTTATTGGGCTGTGAAACCAACGTGAGCAATTTTCCTGACCCCAATCAGGTCAGACAGCGGTACGGGGGTCACCAGGGGTTACATAGGGGCCCCTCTGGATTGACAGGCAGGGAACTATAAACCTGGAAGACCAGGAGCTCGAGCTCCATGTGTTTATCTCGCTGCTTTCACAAGTGATGTCACCACGTTGTAAAAAGATACAGTTCTCGGCGGCCCCGTCCTTTTGTTACTATTTCAGAGAATAAACACAGGCAACGTGCATGGAGAGAGATGGAAGCGGATGACTGTGTGGCTCGGGGGTAAGGGCAAGCGGGCTCCTGTGGTGCATGGTGTGTCCAAGAACTTGAAATGGGCTGTGGGGATCTGTAACTGTCCAGGTGCTGCAAGCTGGAGCCCAGCCTCTGCCGGTCAAACCCTGCTCACTGGTGGGGAGGGAGGTCCTGCCTATAAATATTCAGCCATCCTGCCATTGCAACAGCAACAAAAATACCAACTTTTGACAGCCCTTCTGAGACCTCAACTGCGTGTCTAAATCATGGTGCGTGTGTGCTCTCTTGAAAGGAAAGATACGCTGAATCACATCCTAACTTCAGTGTCTTAAGTTCTCATTCCAGCTCCTTTGGAATTCAATACATATTCAGGATCCACTTCATATCCCTTGCTTTCTTCTCTAAAGTTCTTTGTGGTATTGCAAAATAAATTCTCCTTACATTGGTCAAAGTAGCGATGTGTGGTATACGTGTAGCCGTGTGCATAAAGCACATAAAAGTGTTTTATGTGGCCTCTCCCTGCTCAGACAGCTGGGTGGTTGCTGGGCAGTGTTGCTACAGCACCGGGGGTCCTGCTCGACTGCAGCAGTGGAAGTCCAGGGGGTCCTGCTCTACTGCAGCATTGGAAGTCGAGCTAAGCAATTGCAGGCCAGCTGCAAAGGCAGCAATCAGACAATACCTTTTTTTCTGAGACGCCTTAGGCTCTCAGAAACTTTTGGCAGATTTAGCTTTTTTTGCTGGGATTCCCAGCTTTTCTGCTTTTCTCTGACTCATGATGTCCCATATCCCAACAAACCTGACCACTGAAATAACATAGCAAGTCTTTAGGCCTCTTTGGTAATTTTCTGATAAGACCTCTGCTGTCTTGCTCCATCTTTTGGTGTACTTGAACAGTTTCTTGGCTTGGATTTTTATTAGCTTTTTCCGAGCCTCAAAGAAGTTGGCCCAGCCTGGTTCTCCCCAGCACTTTCCCACTAATGAAGTGCACATTCTACTGGAGCGCTTGGCCAAGCTGGGTTCCTTAGCCATCCCTTAATGGGAATTTCCCCTTCTTCCATGCATCCCTGCCTGCCTAGCTCTCTGCCTCTGCCACTCTGGTGTGCATGACTCATGTCCTGAACAGCCAGCCATGGGGAAGTTCACTCGGTTGCCGATGTTGGACTGGTTGGCTAGCTGGCTGGGCAAATGGCTAGCTGACTTTTTTAAAGTGCTACCTTATTGATTGACTGGGGTTCTCAAGATAATACAGGTTTAGAGGAGAAACTGAGTGACTGTGTTGAGCAGCGGACAGTTCCAAAAACAATACACCTGTAAATGTTAAAGCTGCACACAGGATTGCATTACATTTTCCAAAATTAACCATCAATGCTGAAAATAAAACAAGGATGGATGAGATTATTTCAAACATGACTGCTTGCTTCCATGTGGTTAATAAACCAGAATTAAGTCAGACCACCAGAGTCAGCACCTGTTGCTCTATTTCTAAGAGAAAATTAACTCCAGCTACTTTATTTTATTTCCACGAGGACACTCTCGCCATCTGATATTTTGCAGTCTTTTAAGCACTGGAAAAAATAATCCTTGTATGTTTTTGTTTCACAGCTCACTGAGGATGAGATAGTCATCCCCAAATCAACCTTGAAGAGCCCACACTATCTGCGTTTTATGAGGAAAATCCACCGGGAGATAAAAGCTGGGAATATACTCTGTGACAGGGAAGGTCATGTGAAACTGGCTGGTTGTAGCGTGGCTGGACATTTGATGGTGCTTGGATTCCACTGGCCCTTCCACTCTCTAAAAGGCGGCCATGTCTCCAAGGGAGACATGGCATACGATCCTCTTTTCTGTCCACAATGGTTACAACACTGTTAAGTTAACCTTCCTAATGCCAAACAAAGGGCTGGGAGCAGTAGCATTTGCACATGTTTATTTCCACACTAACTTTGCTTACGTTTTACATTCAAAGAATGCTATCGGGCAAGCAGTCCTCGCAAAAGTTTTACAGCCCCTTATGAGCTTTAATCTTGTCAGAATCTAGGTCTACCGTAAGAAAGCACTCCAGAGCTGCCAGAAGGACAGTATGCTGAAGACAGAAGACAAGCAGCTAGACTCTTTAGGCTGTTCACTTAATTCCCATTATAAGCCCTTGTTATGTACCTTTTCCACACTGGTGTATCTTTGCTGCTCTATCTCTCTGTAGCTAGGCTAGTGTTTTTCTGGTCAGAGAGCAGCTCTCAGCTCCCTGTGGGTGCTTAATCGTTGGGGAACTTTTCGTCGGTGATCAACTGTGCCTGAGGGAAAGACATTTACTTTACTGTGACCTGACGAGTTTAATGAGGGAGGAACAAGCTACATATGCAAATGATAAGAAACAGGAACCATGGACACACACACACACACACACACACACACACACACACACACACACACA
>CALSBZ010046768.1:568526-591932 GCA_943591055.1 Gobionotothen gibberifrons
GCGCTCCGCACGGCGCTCCGCACGGCGCTCCGCACGGCGCTCCGCACAAAATAATTGTAAAAAAACGGGGGGCGCCAGAAAATGTCCGTTAAAAAAAGGACAAACACTGTAAAATAAAATACGGAGATAACATGTAAAAAAACAGTAACTTACCTTACCAAAAGTAGCCTCTATTACTGTAATTTTACATGAAATATTTGTCTTTTAACATATATTATTTGTTAGAATAGAGTCATAATCCTCTAGAAAACAGAATAATTATCTTTTAAAAATGATAAAGAAAAGCTAAAATACAGAAAATTACTTTTATTATTACAAAAAAGTACCGTATATCTAAGACCATTTACAAGTAAAACACAAAGAAAAGAACGTCATTTAACTTTAACTTTTGCCAAAAAATATCTGTAATTTTACAAGAAATGTTTTTGAAATTCCATTAAATCTTTTTCTTTTAACATATATTAATTGTTAGAATAGAGTCATACACCTCTAAAAAAACAGAATACATGTTTTTTTAAATGATAAAAAAAGACATTTAAAAAAATACCGTAAATTCAAGATTCAAGTCTTTATTGTCATTTGTACATTATCTTCAGTGCAGATATGTCAATGAAAAACTGAAGTCACATGCTTCTCCAACAGTGCAACATATATATAGAACATAGAACAAATAAAACAGATAAATAGTGCAAGTAAATACAAATAAAATAGAATAGAAATAGCGCAAGAGGAGTCTATATGCAAGTAAACGGAATATGATTGCACTGCCGTACCAGGCCGTGATGCAGCCAGTCAGGATACTGGAGAACTGCGCTAAAACAGCTGATCACAACGTTCACGCTCTGTGGTCATGAAGTACTCCACTAGCAGGTAGGTGAGTAGATGAATCAGAGTGATGAGGAGCAGCTGAGGAGGTGAGTTGGCGGGAATCCAGAAGTAGGTCAGCCACGCCCAGCCAGGGAGACAGACACACAGACAGACAACAACAAACACAGAAGGGAAAAAGAGGGAGCCAAAACTGTGGATCCTCACAAAGGCAGAGGCAGACAGGAAAACATTGAATTACTAATAACATGACTAATGGACTTTAATGAATGGTTATGTTGTAATTAAACAACAACATGATCACAAACACATTCAAAGGAAATATCTAACTTATTTATATTTGAAAGCCTGATTGTCTTCAGTAAGAGTTCATGTGTGTGGCATGGGCAGTACCCGGCACCCTTAAACCCCCCGCCCCCCTCTCCTGTGTCTCCCCTGCAGGCTCTGAATGTGGGTGTCCCACCGGGAATTCAAGTAGCACATGAAGCCACTCAATACTCCCTGTTTAAAGGGATTCATTGCCGACTAATTGGGATAACATGGCTAGAAATGTTGACCTTGGTATTTCAAAAGAAGGTTTCAATTAACTTGTAATAAGGCCAAGCAGCCAGGCCCTCGATGGTTCCTCCAAAAGGGGAAGAAAAGGCGAAACATGCCCCAGTTGATGGTTGGCTTTTCTTAACTTTGATGAATCACTCTCAGAGTAAGCAAGCAGGACTGGCAAAAATAATTAGAAGGGAAAACACCCTGCTCTTGCCCGCAGTAGCATTTAGAACATAGATTGGGTTACAGGAAGATATGTCAAAGTGTCTTCTGTTCCCCAATTAAATACAGATAAAATACAGTTTTGTGCTTGCATCAAACAAAGTCAGCATAATTGTAAGATATGTTTGGTCTGTTTCTAATAATGACGTGGCCCTCACAATCTGCCATAACATTTTTTAAACGAAAGCTCCCTTTAACCACATGTTAAACTGGCTCTGACTTACACATGTTACTTTGAGGAAGTTTATTATTCAGCATTATATTGTGTATAGACACTTAGATCTCGTAGCTCTGATCCAGCAGGCCTACAAATGGGCTGCCAGAGTTTTTGATTTGGTACAGGAAGTGAAATGAGCCACCTGATGAGAGACAGTGGAGTTCAGGCTTAAGATGTGCCTCTCCTGCCGCTGAATCAGCACTTCAATTATATGCATCTGGTCATCTGGAGCCACCAGCTGACCTGCAATGAATTATCGTTAATTCTCAAGGCAATAATGGAGCGCATTGCTGTGGGCTGCTCCGCTGACAGGAAGACACGAGCACGACGGGATGAGGAGATGGACTCTACAGATTGAAAGTCAAACTCAATGAATTTCCACTCCCTTTCATGTTGCTGCGGTATCACCAGGTTCAGAGTTTTGTGTGTTTGGCTTAGTTTTCTTCTTCTCCTCCTCCTCAACTTCCTCCCTAATTCTTCTTTCCTGCTATTTGGAATGATCATGAGTCCAAAGAATGTATTTCTGCAAGTGTTTAACACGCTGGTCTTTGAAGCACAGTCCAAGTGGCTGCTTGGTCTGTGCTTTGTTGTTCTAAATGCTAGCTGTATTAAATCACCTCCCAGTCCCCAGCCTGTGTGCCTCATATTCTCCAAAACTGCATACATTCTCATGGAGAAAGTCCTGTTCCCCACTTCTGAGGCTGTGCAGGGACTAGGCTTATTTACACAGGATTTGATGCCATTCTAATATCACTGTGACACTGTTTAGTACTGATTTTTGTTGCTTTTGGAGCAGTTTGCATCTGCAAATATCTTCACTCTTGAGACAGGAGCTGAGTGAAAAAAAATGTAGAGCTTCCAACAACTACTTCTTACACCCTGTTAAACCAACGCTTAACAAATGTTTACAAGCAGAAGATGATAGAACGTACTGTAGATGATAACTCAAAGATGATGCTATTTTCCCATTTTTGTATTGGTACTTTTACTTAGTAAATAATCAAAGTATAACTCCAACCACTGCATGAACCAGACCAATACCTCATTTTAACAGCACAATTAACTTGTGTTTGCTTTTGATTCTTGTTACAGACCGTCTATTAAAAGACTGGAATGATGGAAGGACTACGGAGGACATGCAGTAAAGTGGGTAAAGAAAACACACCTTTCTTTTACAGCAGGGCATAAACAGTAGTTTATGGTTGCAATTTTACTGTCATATTGCATAAGCAGGGCCCCTTTGGGAAATAGGTTAAGCTCTGACTGAGCTATGCTCTTATGAAATTGATATTATACTCCTACACTTAAAGGTCCCATGTCATGGCCATTTCTACTGATCATAATTCCATTGTTGAGGTCTACTAAAATAGATTTATATTTTGCAATTTTCCAAACTCACATTGGTTTCTCATACAGCATCTCTGTAAAGTATGTGTATTCACTATCTATCCTAAACGGCTTGTTGGAGCTCCTGCCCCCCCCTCCCTGTGAGCCCAGTATGCTCTGATTGGACGGGACGTTGCGAGGCTCACTGCTCCGTCAGCTGGCTTACTGGTGTGGTTTCCAGGTCTGTGATACAGCGAGACAGCGTGAAACTCATCCTGAGCACACACAAACACTCCCAACTCGTCTATTACCAACCAGGGAGCTCTATGCAAGTCAATGGGACTCCCTGTTAGTTGAAAATGTACGCTAAAGGTCCCCCCACTGCGTTTGATAGTGACGCCAAGATATCCTTGTGTGTGAGGAGCTCCGCGGATTGGTCCATTTTGATTCCGGGAACGGCATGACGTCACTTGGTTCCCGGAAGAAACAAATGGAAAAAGAGAAATGTCCAACGAGGCGTTCTGGGGCAGCATAGACAGGTATTTTCTGTGTTAGAGTTTTACTCGCTACAGGGTGTACTTTGAGGGTTTTGACTCTGCAGACCGTTTACATGCAGAAAAACCTTCATAACACACAAGGGGACGAGTAATAACCGGAAAAGCATGACATGGGACCTTTAAATGAATTAGAGAAAATTAGCTTGGAGGCATTGATCAACCAGGATTATTCCACTCCAAACTCCCTTTTTTGTTGCATTCCCCCCAACCCTTTTGAGATATCGAAGAAAAATGACTACGTGGAACAGGCTCCGCCCCGGATTCTTTTGATTTTTCTTTAAAATATTTGGTACCACTTTATAATAAGACTACCCTTATAAAGGATATATAAAGGGTTTATAATTAGGTTATGAATTAGGTTGTAAACACTTTATTAATCATTAAGAACCATTTATAAACCAGTTCTAACATAGTTTCATACATCAACACAGGCTCACTATTTGGCAAGATGACTAAGCCTTATATTGGCTACCAGAGTTGGGTGTAACGTGTTACGCGTTACTGTAATAATATTACTTTTGTCGGAAACGGAGTAGTGTAACGCGCTACTTTTATAATTCAGTAATCACACTACACTTACTAACATTGCCCCGACACGCGTTACTTCGTTACTTACTAAAATCAGTCATAATCAAACCTCAACAAACACCTGCAAAGAACACATGCTAAGGTGAAGCTAACGCACAGCTATTTGTTGTTTGTTCATATCACGTAGTCTGTTCTTCTTCTCCGTTTTCCGGTTGTTGCCTGTTTTGAATGACGAATACACACTACCGCCGCCTGCTGGTAAGGAGAGTTATTGCCACTCACGCATGCGCAGTTCGTACGTGCTCGGCTGAAGTCTTTGCGGTGTGTTCCAGTGCGACACATGGCCAAGATGCAGGAGAACACGCCGACGCAACAGCGTGAGCAGAGATATACTGCGCAAAATACAGATAGCAGGAGACAGAGGACAGCCATGGTCAGATAGGAAAACATTCAGGAGCTTTCTGGATCAGTCTTATGCGACAATGGAAACTGAACTAAAGAGAACATTTGAAACTTTAGCAGTCTGCATGATCTGCCTGTAGGGAGGGGCGGGCCGGCCCTGCGAGTAAAGTAACGAGTAAAGTAACGAGTAAAGTAATGAGTAAAGTAACGAGTAAAGTAACAAGTAAAGTAACGAGTTACTTTATGTAGAGAGTAACGAAGTAGTGTAATATATTACTTTTTTAAAAAGTAATATGTAATATGTAATATATTACAATATATAAGTAAGTAGCCAATATAAGACTTAGCAGTACAGATAAATGTGGGCTCACTATTTGGCAAGCAACCGGTCACAGTTGCCCTGTTTATCTCATGTCTTATAAAAGCTTATTAATGATTTATAAAGTGTTCACAACCTAATTAATAAATGAATTACAAACTATTCGTAAACCCTTTATAAGTGTAGTCTTATTGTAAAGTGGTACCAAATATTTTGACTGGATGCATAAATAACTGATTGCACTGATTTTCAATGCTCCATAACTACATTATGGAAGGAAAACAAGAAAGCTACCACAGCAGATGTCCATCTATAACTTTAAAAATAATTCTCCTCCAACTGCTATTGGTCTGAGGAAAGATGAGCCACTCTTATCAGCTCTCAGCGTGCAGCCTTCACCTCTGCTTTATACAGCCTGGTATCTGCCTTTTGTCAAATAGCTACCCTAATTTTATAGCTTTACCACCCTTTGTGTAGCGTTCAAAGGTGCATCCACCCAAAGATAACAGTTTACAGTAGTTAATTGGTGATTAAACGACTAGATGTCCTTGTAAAATGACGCTACCTGTGTTGTGTTTTTAAAAGAAAGTTTTAAAGATGTTAAGAATTTCATTGGGTTTTAAATGGAAGTGTTTGTTTTAAAGTAGCAATGATAGAAAAACCTATAAAGATAGATGGCATGACCTGATATGTTGTAACACTTAAGAGTGCACAGCATCTATAAAGATGTGGATATTTTCATATTTATTGCTCAAGTTAAGTCCTCAACGAGATATGTACAGTTTATTTTAATTTAAGAGGTGCTGGTAGGTGGATGTTGTAAGAGTGAACATATACTTCCATGAATGTCAAACTATTCATTTAAGGGCCCTATTATGCTTTGTGGGGCCTGTAGGGTGTTCTATAGGTTGTTGTCCTGAAACGCCTCCGTTGGACTCCATTGTTTTTTTATACTTCCGGAACAAAGTGGCATCACTATGGAACACTGCTTCTATTGGCTAGCACGGCAACACATTGTACTGATAGGCTATGGGGCGGGATATTTTCAACACATCTCTAAGAGGTTGACCAATCAAAACAGAGCCGGACAGCTAAACAATCAGAACACACTGGGCTCTGGTTTCAGACAGAGGGTGAAAAGAGGCGCTGCACCACAGGCAGTATGAGAAAAATAAATAGCTTTTTGAACATTAAAGCATGGAAACATGTCCCAGTAGAGGCCTGAAATACTAATATACACCTGAAGCATAATATGTTGTCTTGAAAACATTTGTATCTGTTAAGGAAGTACAACTTTCTTGATCAAATGTAGGAAACCTCAACTTCTTAACCTTCTTTCAAGTGGTCGAGCATAGCGTGAGGCCCCCACAAAGTTTATCTACTGCAGTCATTTTCATAGGCAGGTCGATTTTACACTTGGAACTGGTTTGCCAGTGAGATAGGCAGCCACCCCAGCCTAAGCTAAAGCTCTAAACCTGTGTAATTACATTTTAAGCAGCATTGGCTAGTTGAAATACCCGGAGTAATTAGTTTCGTTTTTTGACTCTATAATCTTCTCCTTTTGTGTTAGGGTTTGGACTTTTCGCTGGGGGGAGACACAGATCAAGTTAATAGGTAGTATGGAATTATTTTACATAGTTAGAGGTAAGCATAGAATGACCCCTTCCTTCCTCCATCATCCAGCCACACAGAGACTGAAATGTGTTTTGGGAGTTGTTTCCTTTTATTAGGAGTGTAATGGTAGTGCTGTACAATTATAAAAGCTGTTCAGAGGCCTTTATAGTGTTCATTTGTGGTAACACCTGTGTTTCCATGCGAGAGAATGAGCTTCTGATGGTGATGATGAACATAGAGCGTAAAAAAAAGTCCAGCCTGCAAGTTGAGAGCCAAAAACATGGTTATAAAGTAATCTGTTAATTTGTTACGGCTTCGAAGAGAGCAGCAAATCCTCAACTCGGCCTGACTTTTAATTTGTTAGATATCTCCATGGCACAGTTGTCACTGGCTTTCAGACTGTCCCTTAGAACCCCCCCGACACCACAACCCCACCCACCCCTGCTCGTCCTTCTCCTTGCCTCTTCCTCTCTCCTCATCCGTCTCTCTCCCTTCTCTGTCAAATGTTTATAGCTGATGGCAGATAAGATTATTTCAGCCCTGAACCACTCAGTGCCAGCTGCCTCAGACCTTTGCTCACAATAAAGCCTAAGATGCATTCCGGGCAGGGGGAAGATTGTTGTAGTTGGAACTCATCCTAGGTATATATTGATAGGAGGTTGAGGTGCAGAAAAATAAGAACACCATTTTTTGGCTCGGCCTATCATGGCCATGTTTAGAACTCCTTACTTGCATACTTGTATTGAGCACAAACAGGGGCAGTGGCACTGGGATTAAACCCTTATGATGTGTTCAGTATGCAATACACAATGTTTATTTTTGTATTTGCCCACCAGGAACATAGTAAGTCTCCCACAGTCCTCCCATATTTTTTTACTGCCAAAGATATTGTGAAACATTTGTGTGATTTGCTGAGAAAATATACATTCTGAACACAGTATATTCAAGAGCATGAGCACGATCCAAATTCAGCCCAGATGCTTTATATTTGTTGCTCTTTGAGAATGATTTTCCAAAGCTCCAAACATCATTAAGCAGGCTGAAATGTGTTTCTTTTAAAGTTGCATAAAACAAGAAATGTTGTAATGGACACAAAGTTGGATACATTTTGAGTATTTCTATTTTATACATGCACCTTTGTCAAAGGGATTATGTGTCAGTCCCTGCATGTAAGGCTCAAAACACCATAACGAAATGCCCGGACTAATCCAGCTGACAACACTTCAACCTGTCATAGTTGAAGCAAGAATGGCTCATGAGTGGAAAATTAATCTGGTTTAATAAAAAAGAACGGCATCTGGGTTTGCAATGAAAATTGTTACAATATGTGAAAAGGTCATGCACAGAACATTTTATTGACCTCAAGCAACCCTGGAATTCTTGCGGTTGAACAAACAGTTTTCAAAACACATACTATTGCAAATGCACAGAAAGAAAAGGATAGCAGCATTTTATCAACATGTCTTCCAGCTGGGAGCAAATGCAATACAACTTGAGCATTGAAAAGGTCCTGAGCATTTTAATTGTGGACAGCACAGTCAGCATAGTAGTTTCTCATCATATCTTTGAATTTTATCACATCTTCTTTAGCTGTCCTCATCCAGAGTTCATTCAGATAATAATTCCCTGTATCTGCAGGTTCAGAAGCAATATGAGGCAATATGTGGGTGTTGCTGTTGTCAGTGTTATCAGCTGGGCCTGGCTGTCGGCCCAATGAGATGGCATTTCTATGTGACAAAAAGAGTTCAAGACAGAGAGCATTTCGTTTTTTTACCAACAAAAGGAAATGCATATGGTGGATTGAATAGACTTATAGTCCCATGTTCTTAGTGTTATCTGTTGCATATCAGTCTTTAATGTTGAAGTGTCTAGAGGGGAAACCACCCCAGTGGCGCCCTCTAATTAGCAAAAAGGCAAAACAAGATATAAACATGAACTGGTGAGGCGTTATAAGAGCTACTGTCTATTGATTTCTTGCAGTGACTTTGAACATCTCTTAAACTCATGCTTCCTGATTAATGGACTTCACTTCAGTCTATTGCTTTATTAGTGTCATTAGAGTAGCGCTAAAAGAGGCAGGACTCTGAATTTCCCCCAAGGGCGATGAATAAAGTTTCATCTTCTTCTTACTTCTTCCTGGATGTCAATTTTATGATACTTTTTACTTTTTCTCCACTACATTTTAGAAGCCAATATTGCACTTTTTTACTTTACTACATTTATTTTACAGCTTAAGTTACTTTACATAATCGGATTTCTAGCTAATACATAGTTATGACGATGAAAATCTTAGGTCACAGGCTCCTCCAATAGTGCAACACAATAAAACAGAAAAAAATAGTGCAAGTAAATAGTAAATACAAAAAGAAAAATAGTAAAAAAGTGAAATAGTGAAATAGTGCAATAAGAGTCGACAAGTTATTGGAATATGATATAATAGATCAATAATTTCTAGTTTATTAAGTTCTAATAAACTATAAATCAACTAATAAAAAACGTGTCATATTATTTTTGGATACAATATCCTACAGCAATATACAAAGTTATTCAAATCACCTAGACATTTACCAGAATTATAGACAATAACGCATCAAAAATGATCATCCTGTAATTTTATACGGTTCTGAAAAGGCCATTTCACTTAACAAATTATTTTAATTTTGGTACTCAGGTATTTTTTTATGCTAATACTTTTGTAATTGTACTTAACCAGGAGACTATTCTCCAGTTAAAACACTGACTAAGTGCATTGAACAAACCAATTGATGTGTCAGAACGTTCTCCAATTAAACAAAGATAAAACTGAGGTAATGTTTTTTGGAGCCAAGGCAGAATGTATAAAAGTTAGCGCTGAGCTTCAGTCTGCAATGTTCAAAACAACAGATAAAGCCAGAAATCTAGGTGTAGTCATGGACTCTGACCTGAGTTTCAACAGTCACATTAAAATAGCTACTAAATCAGCCTACTACCACCTAAAGAACATATCTAGGATTAAAAGACTAATGTCACAGGAGGATTTGGAAAAACGTGTCCATGCTTTTATCTTCAGTAGACTGGAATACTGTAATGGTGTCTTCACAGGTCTCACTAAAACATCTATTAGAAAGCTGCAGCTGATTCATAACGCCGCTGCTCGAGTCCTCAATGACACTAAGAAAGTGGATCACATCACTCCTGTTCTGAAATCTTTACACTGGTGTCAAAGAATAGATTTTAAAATGCTGCTGCTGGTTTGCACTGAATGGTTTAGGCCCTAAATACATTTCTGATCTTCTGCTAAATTATGAACCATCCAGATATCTCAGGTCTTCAGGGACTGGTCAGCTTTCTGTCCCCAGAGTCAGAACTAAACATGGAGAAGCAGCGTTTAGTTATTATGCTCCAAATATCTGGAACAAACTCCCAGAAACCTGCAGGTCCGCTGCAACTCTTACTACTTTTAAATCCCGGCTGAAGACTTTTCTTTTTGCCGCTGCTTTTAATTGAAACTGAGCCGTTGTGTTCATCAGTAAAGTGGAACTTCTGTGTGAACTATTCATACCTTAAACTGTACTGTAACTTTTTATTCATGTACTTTTTTATTCATGTACTTTTTATTCATGTATTTTTTCTTTCAATGTTTCTTTTAGTATCTTTTCTTTTTAATGACTGTTTTTAAATGCCTTTGTCTGAATGTCTTTCATTTTTGTAAAGCACCTTGAATTGCCTTGTGTTGAAAGTTGCTATATAAATAAACTTGCCTTGCCTTGCCTTAAAGGAGCAGTAGGTAAGTTTGAGAAACCAGCTTGAGTGCACAAAAATTCCAAAGTACACAACCGAAAAGAATCCGCCCCTTCCTTCAGACTTCCTACAGAGCACCTCCTCCAACACACATGAACGTAAATAGTCGCCATAGTTGAAAAGCAACTCCGATATTCACTCTGGTTTGACTTCTCCTAGTTTCCACTTTTTTTTTCATAATTTGCTCCATTACAGTTTTTCTTTTGCAATGACTGCACGAGTGTGTGTGTGTGTGTGTGTGTGCGTGTGTGTGTGTGTGTGTGTGTGTGTGTGTGTGTGTGTGTGTGTGTGCGCACGAGATTGAAGGCTGACAGACAGGTCGGCCAACCAGTTATTTTAGCCGGCCCGGCTAAAATAATTGGTCATAGTTTTTACAGTATTACGGCTTCCACAGATGAAATATTTGTATGGATTTTTTTTCAAAGCACTTAGAATATGCATTGCTATCAGGATATTAAGAGCATTCCATGGAATATAACAAAAAGTGTATCTCGAGCCGGTTTCTCAAACTTCCCTACCCCTCCTTTAAGTTAGATTTAGAATTACTTGATTTATTTTGATTTGTTTCACTAAATGTTTTATAATACTGCTATTTACATTTGTAATACTTGGAATGTGTAATTATTATTTTATTTTATATTTTTAATATGTATGCATGCCAACTAACTAAATATTGTTTTTATCTTGTGTATATCATTATTGTCTCTTTGCTGTAATGATGTCAATTTAACCTCTTGGAACGAATTCATGAATTCAGATTTTTTTTCTCAGAATAAACAACCTTTACTTGTAACAAAGTAATTATACAATTAAGTATTGCAGTATTAAGAATGGAAGTATTAAGTACTTCTTCCACCACTGCTAAATCCACATACAACGCTTTATTGATACGCAACAATTATCTTATGCTGTCCCTGTTTTGTTCAATGGAAGTTTTCCAATAACTATCAAACAGCATCTAGGTTGTGATTAATATCCAGCAGTATTTACCAGAGGTGGGAGTAAGTCCTACATGTGCAAGTCATGAGCAAGTCTCAAGTCTTGACCTACAAGTATCAAGCAAGTCCCAAGTCACTGTGGTGAGAGTCAAGCAAGTCAAGTCAAGTCATTGCTCAGGTCAAGCAAGTCAAGTCAAGTCATACAAAATGCTGATGAATAAGCCCAGTTTCCGCATTTAAATCAGTTAAAAGACAGTGGTTATGAAAATGGATTCAACCCACACTATGATCTTCATTACATACACAGTTAATCATTTGAAATCTAATTTAGACCGATGACAATCATATTAGATTCATATTAACCCTAGAACTGCAGACAATATAGCTAGGACTCAATCAACAAGTCTGTTCAAAAAGGCAGAATTCCAGGTAAGAAAATCATATATGGCATTTGCCATTACACATATTTAATTTAAATGTATGTTAACACTAGAACCGCCAACAGCGTCAGCACCTACATAGATATCATTTTCAAATCATTTAATTTGTTCCTCTTCATAATTTCCTTATAAACTAAGTAGGACGATTTAAAACTCACTTAATTGGGTTAATTTAGAAATTGCTTCAGTTTATCATCATAACAGATAAAAAAGTTCAGATTCATTTTACAATAAATCAAGGAATGACGCACTTCTACAAACAAAAACAACATAATTAAAACATTTAAACAAACTACTAAAAGTAGATGAACTACATTATTCAAAAATGTACAGTAACTTCTGATAATAACACAGGGGAAATAAACGAGGCATCTCTTTTCCTCTCTCTCTCTCTCCCTCTCCTGACAGCCCGTCAGTATCAGGGTTAGTCAAAATGAATCCCTTGGCGGTTCTAGTGTTCATTTACCGTTTTGTCTTCTCTTTGCTTAATCGATTTGAAACCAAGTCTAACGTAGCTTAAACTTAATGTTAGCTTTCTAGCTAACACAACACATGCACGCACCTTTCTCTGTGTTTTTTTGTTGTTGTAGTGACGAATGAAGTTTATGCTGCAGACCCTGCATACCGCTGTTCTCTTCTTATTACCGTCATCGACAAAATAATCCTTGAATCCAAACTTCACTATTTTTGGAGTAAAGCTAGCCGCTGCCATGTTAACTGAGACTCCTGCCTTCTAGTGGGTTGCCAGGTTTGCGCGCATGGTGCTATAATCAAGTTTTTCGAAAAAACTAAACGTAATATCTCACTACAAAAACAAACGCAAATATTTAATTTTAAACAGTCAAGTCCTTTCAAGTCATCTATCTCAAGCTTAAGTCAACTCTCAAGTCATGAATACCAAGTCAAAGTCAAGTCAAGTATTTTATCAATGCTAGTCAAGCAAGTCTCAAGTCAAAAAATATGCAACTCGAGTCTGACTCGAGTCAAGTCATGTGACTCGAGTCCCCACCTCTGGTATTTACATTTGTTTATTTATATGTAAGAGGAGAAAAGAGCTGATTACGAAAATAGTTAAAAAACAAAGATTTTCAAACTATCAGAAACTTTCTAATTTAGAAAAAAATCCATGGAAACCAAAAGTTTATATACATTACAATTAAATGAAACTACAAATGTGACTGCACAGAAAGAACCCTGTATTTCACCTACTGCACTGTGTCAATAGAGATATAATGCATATGTCTACTTCCTTCTGGAGAATTGCTCTATGTGTATACTTTAATGTTATGTTGGTCGAGTTTATAACGTCCAAGCAGACTGGAGCCAGCCATTTACCTTCACTGTTTTCAGTCTGTTGACTCTTCCTATACTACTCCACTCTCACCTGATCCAAAGAGCTTATGTACTTTAATGTGTTTGCATGTGCACATCTGTCCATCAGTAGACGATATGTATTTGTAATATTCTATACTATGTGTGTTTGGTTAGATGTAATGCATTTTCTCTCAGATGATTGAAGGGTTACCTCATCAGCTTATGGTATGATGGCTGTCGACCTTTCAAAGAGCAGCGGTTGGGGGCATAAAAATGAGCTGATTGTCAGCAGAGCAGAGCAGCAGATGCCTGTGATAAGATAATGATAAGGCTGCTATCTGGCTTCCACATCGATAAGTTGACCACATAATTTCATAGTGGCCATTTAGTATGTTACCTCTGTGGCCGGTGGTTCGATGCTGACAGAACAGCTAACAGGTCAATTAGAGCAATGAGGCCTGCAGGCTAAGTGAGTGGTGGACAAAGAGGGTTCAGAAAGTGCACCTGTCTACCTACTCTGGGATGTAGCTTAAGCTATATAATATTGATTGTGATGCGATAAGGACAGGTCGTTGTATCAATAAACAGACGCTCCCTATTCCTTCGCTTGTCAACGTCGGTTGTACTATCCCTTTCTGCTGTGTACTTTTATATCCATCCATCCTTTATTATTCCAAAATCAATCTTTTATATAAACCGTTTCAGTAATACTCAGTTCAAATTGAGTCGCATGCTACTTTGTTGACCTTATGAATGGATCTATGCAAATATGTACTGCTGCTCTCTGGTCTCCTTATCCCTCTTCCATCTCTGGTTGTGCCATCACCAACACGCACTGTGACTGCCCAGTACAAAGGTGCTTTTTTATTGGTGCTATTCTTCATCTTCTGGAAGCCGATGACTACATAATAAGGGCCTTACATTTGATTAATCTATCCATGGGTACTGACAGCTTGCTATCAACCATGTTTGGAAGTCTCTTATTATTTTTTAGATAAGCAGCACTGTGTAGAAGCAGAGCTTACTGACTGTCACTCAAACATTCCCCAATGTCTTACTGACTGTAAACATGTAATTAGTTCTTACACAACTGACTTTATCTTACACAATAATTATATATATTTTAAAATGTGCATTTTGGGACAAGGCTTACATAAAAAAATGAACACTTGGATTAAATATCTTCATAGCAATCAGCAGATCTGAAACAAAAAACAAATCAAAAAAATGTATTGACAATATACAGTATTATAAGATATAGCTAACACATAAAGGATACAACATTAATACTCATAACTAAATTAATCTTCATTAATAAACCTGGTCACTATTGATGTTTTGTGTTCTATATCTTACCTATTTTCACATCTTTCATCAAAGGTATAAACTTGGTTATTCTTTTTTAACCAATTCCTTGTATTTATTTAAAAATGGTGTAGCACTTTACAATAAGACTAAAGGGTTTACTTTATAAATCATTAATAAGCTTTTATAAGACAGGGCAACTGTGACCGGTTGCTTGACAAATAGTGAGCCCACATTTATCTGTACTGCTAAGCCTTATATTGGCTACTTAGCTTACTTCGTCTTCTTCATCAATAATAATAATAATACATTTGATTTATAAAGCACCTTTCATTGCACACAGCAATCCCAAGGTGCGTACAGGAGGCATAATAAAAACAAATAAAATAACAAAGTTTAATCAAAAGCTTTTTTTAAAAGAAAGGTTTTTAAGCCTTTCTTGAAGGTGTCAGTGGTCTGTGGAGTCCTCAGGTGGTCTGGGAGGGAATTCCACAGACGAGGAGCAGCTGCGCAGAAAGCCTGATCCCCCATTGTGCGGAGTTTGGTCCTCGGGGGGCAAAGCCGATGGTTAGTTGTAGAGCGGAGGTTGTGTGTGGAGGTTTGAGATGTGAGAAGTTCCTTCAGGTATGGAGGAGCGTTCCCGTGGATGCATTGATGGGTCAGGAGTGCGATCTTGTATTCGATCCTGAATGAGACAGGAAGCCAGTGGAGGGAATGAAGGACGGGTATGGTTGTATTTTCTCACCCTCATCAGGATCCTAGCGGCACTGTTCTGTACATATTGAAGCTTCTGAAGGCTCCCGCTAGGAGTCCCGATGAGGAGAGAGTTGCAGTAATCGAGCCTTGAAGAGACAAAGGCATGGACCAGTTGTTCAGCATCTGACAGGGAGAGTGTGGGACGGAGTTTTGCAATGTTCCTGAGGTGGTAGAAGGAGGTTTTGCAAATCTAACACCCAGGTTGGTAACTGCTGTGGAGAGGGGTATGTTTTGTCCGGAAAAGGTGATGTGGGTTATGGGGGATGACTGGACCTGGTTTGGTGTGCCAACTAAAATAGCTTCTGTTTTGGAGCTATTTAGTTGCAGGAAGTTTTCTCGCATCCAGGCCTTTATCTCCTCAATGCAGGTGTTAAGGGATGTTGATGGGAGCGGTGACGATGATGGTGACAGTGAGGAAGCATGTGGGATAGAGTCTGTCTTTATGTATAGCTGCGTGTCATCAGCGTAGCAATGGAATGATATTCCATGCTTGCTGATGACACGGCCAAGGGGCAGAGTGTAGAGGGTGAACAGAGTGGGCCCAAGGACCGACCCTTGAGGGACACCACAGGTGACAGGGTATGTCTGGGACCTCGCGCCTCCCAAGGAGACGTACTCTGTTCTTCCAGACAGGTAGGACTGGAACCAGCTCAGGGCGGAGTCAGAGAGTCCAATGGTGTGTTCGAGGCACTGAAGGAGAATGTTATGGTCGACAGTGTCGAATGCTGCAGTCAGATCCAGGAGGATGAGGAGAGATGGGGATCCAGTGTCAGCCGCCATCAACAGGTCGTTTGTGACCCTGACCAGAGCTGTTTCAGTGCTGTGGGCGGAACGGAAACCGGACTGGAATTTTTCATAGAGGCCGTTTAATTGTAGATGGTCCTGAAGCTGGGCGGCAACTACTTTTTCCAGCACCTTGGATAGAAATGGGAGGTTGGAGATGGGCCTGAAATTGGCGAGGATATCTGGGTCTAGGGTGTTTTTTTTTAGAAGGGGTCTGATGACGGCAGTTTTAAGAGCCAATGGAACATGACCAGCTTTGAGGGAGCTGTTGATGACGCAGGTGATCATGGGACTTATAGCCGAGATGTTTGATTTGACAAGGGCTGTGGGTATAGGGTCTAGTGTTCAGGTGGAGGGTTTCATCTTGCAGGCGATGTCCTCAACCTCTTGCTGAGAGATCTCCGTGAAGCAGCTGAGCGGTTGGAAAATCCCATGCTGTAGGTTAACAGTAGGGACAGACACAGCGTAAGGGGTGGAGAGAAGAGAGCGAATAGTGGAATCAGCCAGCATCCTTGGTATCTGTTGTTCACTGAGTTGATTCTCCCCCTATCCATATTGATGTTTCTTGGCATCTCTTATGACCATTTATTAATGAGTTACTGCCATTTATAATTGGTAAAAGGGAGCCTTATTGTAAAGTGTGAAACACATCACCATCTATTGATGAGTCACTAACATTTATAACTGAAAGGGTGCGTTGTTTTTAAGTTTAATACACATGTCCATTTATGAATGACTTATAACATTCACGCTTACCTAATACACATTTTTCACAGAAATGCAAAGTTAGATGCAACAGAACCAAGCAAAACATGTTATTCACACATGAAGAAAATCAGGACTCAAAATAATGACTATTTAGTATGACTGATACACATATTTAAACATAAAAGCTTTTCTCAGACATAAATGAAAGACTTGGTAAGACATAATGGTATTCAGACTGGAAAGGCTTTGTGTATATCCAACCCAGTATCATAAAAAAACGTGTAATAACTACGTTGGTCCACAACGTAGGACGTAGTATTTCTACAAAAACGCCTCTGAAGTTGTAAGATCCCTACGTTTTTTTTCACCATTCATTCCAATGGCTGGCGTCTATGTCACGTGATCTTCACATTTCTCCCTGCAGAAAAACAAAACAAGGCCGAACTTAGTTTTATTCTCGGTGTAAAATGCCTATCTTAAAGTTAGTTTGGCCATTAAAATGCGTTTTGATGTCATTTGATGCGAGAAATATGAGTTGTTATTTCAGATTATGTGTTCAGTGGATGTACATGATCTTTAGTTTGCTAGTTATTACGAAGATTACTTCAGGAAATTGTGTCTATACAACGTTTTCATTGTTACCAAGGTGGTTGCTAGGGACGCTGCTCTCGATATTACTTCTGTTATGTTGTGTAACTGTTTAATGGTGTTATCTTTATTGCTACCCCCTTCCCCGTCAATGTATAGTGTTGGTCCACAGCGCAAACGTATTAGTTTAACAAAATCCACATCTAAAATTGTGGCATAGATACGTTATTTTCCCCTGTGCAATTCTCCAACCCAGTCTCACATCTCACATCACACAATCATAAACAAATACCGGAAACAGACCGAAAACATTTAAAAAATAAATAAATAATACTTTATTCCGAGTGTGCTTGCTTTTCTCTTTGAAAGTCAGATAACGAACGAGTAAATGAAAACAGAATGAGGCGGAGAAGGGTGTGTGTGTGTGTGAGAGAGAGTGTGATTAAAATAGCCCAATTGCTTTTGAATGTGTTTAATTGAATAGTAAAGGGGTTTAACGTTAGTGGCAGTGTGTGAGAGAGAATAAACAAGACAGCCCAATATTTAAAAAAAAAATCTATTCTTTTTTTTCGCATATTTAGCCCCTGGTGGAGGACAGGGAATCTGCACTTCCACAAGATTAAATACAAATATAATAATAACATATTATAATAATATAAAAACAGTTTCATTCAATTGTGCTGGTTATGTTCATATACTGACAATATTAAAATTATAGGATGTGGTTTAAAAACGAAGATCTTATTTTACACATTTTGAGTCTGGTCGGAAATGACGTCAAGCACATACAGACAAGTTAAGTACAGTACAAGTACAGTAACAGGACTTACTATAATGGCGGCACAAAAGCGAATATTAGATTTATTTTCAAATCCTTCAAAAATGTGTAAAATTGATTGCAACACTACCTCGGACAGCATACCAAGCAATAGCTCAAGCCCAAGTACCTCGGGAAACTCTTTGCCAAGAGACAAGGTCCCTAACACTGTTGAAGTCGTTGACAGCTGTCAAAAAGAGGATGAAGCTAGCGCTAGCAGCCAAGTGCAAAGAGGAGAGGGGGGAGCTAATGCCAACGGCTCCAAACCAAGTGAGGCTTCAACTTTAACGCATCCGTGCCGGCCTCGTAACCACGTTTTCCCTGGTAGGCATTTCGGAAAGGAAAACTTTTCCCGTTCTTTTCAACCCGGCTGGTTTGATAAGTGGAGATGGCTTAACTACAGTATAGAGACTGACAGCGTTTTTTGTTTTGCATGCCTCCAGGCTGTGCAGAAAAAACTAATATCTTCAGAGTCAGACCATGGCGATACGTTTTTTGTGGGGAGGGGATTTTCCAACTGGCAAAAAGCAACTGCTAAATTCAGTTTGCACGAGAAATCGCCTATACACACAGAGGCAATCAGGAAACTTTCTGGATTACAGCAAACTCCAATCACTGCACTTCTTTCAGATGGTGTAGTTAAAATACAACAGACGGCAAGAAATGTCCTGGAGATTTTGTTCCGTTCGATTTCCTTTCTTGGAAGAAAGGGATTGCCATTTATGCCGTCGCGCATTGTGTCTCCTACACAATGCGTGACGGCATTCTCTACGAATTGATGTTGGAAAGGACATATAATTTACCCAAGGAAAGAGAATGCGTTATGAGCCGAGACAACAGGGTCAGCAACACCATACAAAATGAGATTATCTCCCAATTTGCGCATTCTGTTCAAAGGACAATAGTTTCCCGTGCGTCTGGCTGTGAATTGTACGGACTAACAGCTGATGGTACAACAGATATCAGCACTGACGAGCAGTTTTTCTGCTGCCATCAGTATGTGGACAAGGGTCTGTAGACGCACTGTGACTTTTTAGGATTTTACATCTGCCCAGACACTACAGCAGAGACACTTTTTACCTGTTTGAAAGACATTCTACTGAGACTGAACATTCCTATTGCTCATCTACAGGGGTATTGCTTTGATGGTGCCGCCAATATGTCAGGCCGTCCGGTGTTCAGGCCCGGCTGAAAGAAGCGATCCCACACTCACTGTATGTACACTGTTGCAATCACGCCCTGGATCTTGTACTCCAGGAAGTCGCACGTGAGGTAAACCTGATTGCAGAAGGAATTTTGTGCAAAGTGTTGCTGTGATTATCAAAGAGTTGGCGAAACGCAAGCAATTGTTTTAATCACTATTTGGCTGTGAAGACGTCATTGTTAACATTCTGGGTTTATGCCCAACACGATGGTGTGTGCGCACCAAAGCAATTCAATGCTGTTGCGCATCATACTCTGTCTTACTGGCAACACTGGAGAGTTTGAAGGAGGACAGAAGTGTGAGAGGGGATACCAGGGCCAAAGTAGCTGGACTTCAAAAACAGGCCCTCAAAGGCAAAACTATTTTCAGCATGTGAAGCGCTATTTGGCCCTTGTGAGGCTGTCGCAAAAACCCTGCACAGCAAAAAGGCAAGTGCACTCGGTGCCATTGAGTGTGTTAACCTTTTGATGGACCGCGTTAGTGCCCTGCGAGTTGATGGCGTGGCCGGTATGATGAACGAAGTGAAAGAGAGTGCTACCCGGAACGGCCTAAAGATGCCTGACGAAAATGAATACAGGGTAAGCAAAACACCTGCCCGGTATCGTCAAACCAGAAAGGCTGAATCTCTGCAACCAACACACTCTCACTCCCTAAACGTCCAGGAGCGACGCTTGGTCAGGGTCCCGTGGCTTGCAGTTGGGACGCGCCGAGGCTCCTTCAGCTTCATAAACGGACGCAAAGAGCTTTCAACTGATTGCAATGTATTCCCATCTGCGGTGGTATTTGACGCTCATGGAAGCACCGCATCCATTTATGTTGGCGGCTGTTAAAGGCAATGTGAGCGTCCATTCCCATTGGATAACGGAGAATTGTACACCCGGAAGTAAGTATTCTCCTTACTGTCGATTGATTTGACAGTGATATCTGCACTACTCATCAACTCAAAAACACCATATTATCTTTGTTAATTAAACGACATTGATAGGTTTAAATTGTGTACAATGTTTTTGTTTTTTTCCCCTTCAATTCTGAGAAACAACTTATTTTCTCTGAAATGTGGAGCACCAAAGAGACTACAGTACCCACAATTCACAGCTATTGTTGTGACGACGCCTGTCCGCTTTGCGACAAATCTCGTGATAAGTCAACAAGCTCTGTGATTGGATGAAACATAAATGCATACAAAAAAATCCAACCCTGTCTCCTAAAAATTACGTTCCCACAGAACTAAACTGCATTCTCAATTACGTTTAGCTAGAAACGTATTTTCTCCCACGTTACGTTTGTTATGAACGTATCTCAAATACGTTTATTTCCTACATATCTTCTAGAAACATATTTTTTCCAACGTTACGTTTGTTATGAACGTATCTTAAATACGTTTATTTTCTACATATCTTTGCCATTTATTGTCTTGCTTATAATAATGATAATAGTCATTTATAAATATCATTTTAGAGCACACATTTGAAATCGAGAATCGGGCTCGATATATGGTTAAATTTAAATCAGTAGACGAGGCTGTAATTTCGCCAGCTGTTACTCTCATGAGCCAGGCAGAACATAATAGTATTGACATGCCAAAAAGCTGCTGTGTCGTTTATTGCACCTCAAACATTAAAACAAATCCAGAGTTACGTGTTTCTGTACTTCCTCTAAGAAGAAAGGACAGTAACAGAAGAGCTCTGTGGCTTCAGGCTTGATCGCCGTTCAAATGACAGCGTTGGTTTCCCCAAAAGTGGGCTGGGCTTTAAAGTGACGTAGATTTTACTCTCATCTATTATTCAAAACCATTCTATTTATTCTAACGTAAATTACATGCCAGTGTCTTATCTTTTTATTAAGCGATTTGTTTTTGCATGTTTAACTGGGAATATTTTCATGTTCGCTGATTGGATGTTTTAGCCGCAATGCACGTTGGGATATGGTGTTAATGACGCTTACATTGCCTTTAACAGCCGCCGACATAAACGGATGCGGTGCTTCCATGAGCGTCAAATACCGCCACCGATGGGAATACATTGCAATCAGTTGAAAACTCTTTGCGTCCGTTTATGAAGCTGAAGGAGCCTCGGCGCATCCCAACTGCAAGCCACGGGACCCTGACCAAGCGTCGCTCCCGGACGTTTAGGGAGTGAGAGTGTGTTGCTGCAACAGGCAACGTATGATGTCAGATGGAGGACTGAATTTTACGAGGCTGTGGATCTGGTTCAGTCTGAACTCAGCAGGAGATTCGACCAGGATGGGATGAGAGTAGCGGCATTCAGGGAGAAGATCGCAATTGACGCAGCAAACGGAAAGCCGGTTGCGGTACTGGACGCAGAGGCTTTGAAATTACCCACAGGGTTTGACCTAGGCCGACTGCAACTGCAGATGTTGGGAGGTGTCTTTAAAGAGACTGTTCACAAGACAGTACAAGAGGTTGCATCAGGTCTGTCAGAACTTCATCCTCAGACAAGATCTCTTTTTGGAGAAGCAGAGAAGCTAGTGAAACTCTGCATGTGCCTTCCTATATCAGTTGCATCTTCGGAGAGAAGTTTCTCCACACTCAGACGCCTTAAAACCTGGTTGAGGAGCAGCATGTCCCAGAAAAGACTTACACACCTTACACTCATGCATGTGCACGGAGACATCGTTGAACAAATGGATATACAGGACATGATGAAAAGTTTCCTCAGTATGAATCCCGGGCGCAAGAACACCTTCGGAGTATTAGCATAAGGCAGTGGTTCTCAAACTTTTTCTGTCAGGCTTTGGAGAAATAAATAAGTCGGGGCCCCCGCAACACAAATAGTCACGTAATGGGCCAAGTTAACATTTATTAAAATACATCAATATGAACGTGAGCATTCCTTTCAAAAAAATCACTTCACACGCTAGAACAGTGATAATAAAACAATGCTCCATAAGTCTGTGTGCTCAAAAAAATAAATACACAATACAATTGTGCAATCCCTTTGCTAGAATAATAAGTTATAATACTTTGCCACTTTGCAAAGAAAATGCTAATATTTGGCAAAAAAGTGTGTCTTAGCATTAGTGGCTGCAATGAGCCTGTTTTGCACTGCACATTTCTTCAAAACGGGGTTGCAGGCTCAGTGGCGGCGCCAGAGATTTCTTTTGGGGGTGCTGTGGGGTAGCTTGACGTTTCATAGAGGGTGCTCAAACATTTAGGGTTTCCCATTAATGTACCGGTCGCTACAGTGGAATTTTCTACTGCAACACTCACCACGTAAATACACAGTGTACCTGCGACTGTTACAATGAAGGCTCGATAATCAGCTCACGGCATATAGGTGTAAGCAGGGGTAAAGTGCTATTTCTCTAGGTGGTGTGTGGAACATGGAAGATTTTTTTTTTAATATTGAAGTTAAAAGCATCAATCTGGTGCACTTTGAGAGCAACATTCAGAGATCTATGGATACATCTCTCAACACCCATATGAAACAGAGCTGTAAACAGATTTACTTTTTCTTTATGGATATTTTACAAATCACCCTTTTAAACTTTATTCTTTTTTTACTGTCATATAGTATTCCATACCTGTTTTTCATTTATTCTCTTATGTTTTTATAACTATAATGATCATATAAACGTGTGCCTCGGAAATAATTGTTTACATTAATCGTGACCAAAACGTTTGAGACCCACTGAGATAACTTAGACTTAAGTTAACTATCTAAACACTGAGAGAGTCCTTTAGTTCACTGAGCCTCTCAGTCTGACAGCAGAGGACTCTACTTCACCTTGTTGTTGAAAAAGCTCCTTGTATCCGTTAGCGTAGCTCGCTAGCACCAGAAGCTAACAACAACGATCTCCAGTACCAGTGCGCTCTCTCTCTCTCACTCGCACACGCACGCACACACTTCCCTGCTATGTTGCTGTTCCCCCGGGCCGTCCGCAGGAGTCCCCCTTCTTGGCCTCTATCTTGCCCCCGGGCCGTCCGCCCGAGTCCCCCTTCTCGGCCTCTGCTTTGCCCCCGGGCCGTCCGCCCGAGTCCCCCTTCTCGGCCTCTGCTTTGCCCCCGGGCCGTCCGCCCGAGTCCCCCTTCTCGGCTTCTGCTTTGCCCCTGTGCTGCCCGCCCGAGTAAATATAAGTCGTTGTGACGAAGATGGCTTCGTCACTGTGGACTGACGGCTTCAGGCTTTGTATATTTCACATGTGTTATATTTTGAAAAGTGTTCCCTTTCCCCATGTCTGTTGCTGTTGATTGTGTGCAC
>CALSBZ010046769.1:23068-53295 GCA_943591055.1 Gobionotothen gibberifrons
GTTCTGCAGCCCTCTTAAATAGTGGAACCAGGTGCCACAGGTGGGTCTCTCTTACAACAGCACCACATGGTGGACAACAGTCAGATATACATAAAAAATGATTATGGTGTGATTTTTGTCTTTTGAAATATTACATCCATGAATAGCTTTTACATACTTATAAAAACTTAGATAAAAAGTAAGCATAATTATTGCCTAGTGTCTGAATTCACTTTCTACACATATGTTTCTACTGTATACCTACTGTGTGTTTGTGTGTGTCCTCTAGCATCCAGAGACCGACTCCGCTCTCATCCTGACGCTGTCTCTCTCTGAGCTGACAAAGAAACTGCAGGAAGGCTCGCTCAACCCTGAGGAGGTGTTTTACTCTTACATGGAAAAGGTGAAAAAACATAACACAAATCATACCGAAGAAAAAACACCTTTTATTTTGTTCAAAATCCCTAGTAGATTACAGTAGATTACATTACATTACATGTTACTTGTTAGACGCTTTTATCCAAAGCGACTTACATACTCAATACTGTGGGCAATCCCCACAGGAGCAATTTGGGGTGAAGTGTCTTGCCCAGGGACACAACTACATGCTGACTGCAGTGGGGTTTGCACCTGTGCCCCCCTGATCCGAACACCTACTACGGACAACCCACTATGCCACACGCCCCCCTTAGTAGATCTTAGTGTTACTCTTTAAGCTTTTCATCCCAAAACTGATATGTAAAACTCATCAGCAGACTTGTGTCTAATTAAAATAAATGCAATACATATATATGTTCAAGGCTTGTTGCTTAAATCGTCTATATGCACTGTTACAAAGTAAATATTGATGTACCTGCTTGCACATTTCTATATGACTTTCATGGTCTATATATATAGAAATGTATTCATTGGGATAAACCCCTTGAGATGCACCATCTCGTTTTCAAGGGGGTCCCGACAATAGCAACAACTTACAGACATACATAAACAAAAAGACAAAATGCAAAACATGACACACAAGACAAACCACAGTCTGTTAAGTAAAAATCAAGCAATGCACACAATCATTACAATTTGAGACAGTCGAGCAAATCAGTTTCATCAATATCAGTTTCGTTAATAACAAGTACAGACCAGTTGAAAGTGAGATGATAATGCTTAAACATACCCAATGATGCAAGAGATCTAATAGCAGCAGGTAAAGTATTCCAGTCTGTTGGGGCTTTGAACATGAGCGCTCTTCTGCCAATCAATCTTTTTGCAGAGGGGACAGAGAAATAAATCTGAACAGAATGTCTAACTTGATGATTTGGTGAGTAGGGTACAAAATACTGCTTTAAATAAGGGGGATAGTTAAGATAAATGCATTTAAACATCAGCTGAAGCCAATGCGTGTGTCTATAAAACCAAGCTTTTGGAGGAATGTGTTTGAAAAGAACCGGTCTGTGCTGTTTCTCTTCCCACAGACTCTGGATTTGAATAAAGATCTGAACTGCTGCACTGGGATCCTGTTGGAGAGTTTCGATCAGATGAAAACTCTTGACTCTAACAGGAAAGGTCTCTTGTATGGAGTCCCAGTTAGCATCAAAGAAAACTATGGATACAAGGTATTCTGTAGTTGTGTATTACACTCGTCTTTCAAATGCTTTATTTTCATAAGCATAATAGCTACAGTGTAGTTTTGGGCGATGAAAATCCTTCGTCTCAGGCTCTTCCAACAATGCAAAATAGTTTTGGAAACAGTGATCCAGGATTAAATTAAGGTTAGTTGATCAGTGATGAAGTACAGTTGTGTGCAGGTCAGGTCACCCTGCTCTTTGGATTTAGAATTTAATCTTTACTCGCATGTTCTGCAAATGATTATACATTCAACACCTATCATGGCAATCATTGATAAAGCTCAGGTTGATGAGTTGATGCTCTCTTCTAACCATTCTCTTTTGTCTTTGTTTTACACCACAAGAATTACGACTCTTCTTGTGGTGTTGTCCTTAATCTGGACCACCCTGCCAAGAAAGACAGCGTCCTTGTTGAAGTTCTGAAGAAACAAGGGGCTATTCCTTTTGTGAAAACAAACATACCCCAAGCCCTACTAAAGTAAACATGCTTCTTGCCCGTGCTTATGTTCTCGTGTGTGTTTTCTTTAAAGAGGCCCTTTTATGATCATATTCAGGTTCATATGTGTTCCTCTACTGTGACATGTCTCCACGCTTTAATGTTCAAAAAGCTCTTTATTTTTCTCATACTGCCAGCACCCTCTTTTCACCCTCTGTCTGAAACCAGAGCCATGTCTGGTCTGATTGGTTAGCTAACGTGGTGATGTCACTATGTTACAGAAGTAAACAAAGGAGTCCAATGGAGGCGTTTCAGGCAGGGGGGGGGAGTGTGTTGGAGAGAAACTCTCTCTAGAGGGAACTGTAGAATTGTAGCCTTTGCAGACCATTATGCGTAACAACCTACAGTATATAACACACTACAGGAAATGGAAAATCCCCAAAAGCCAATACGGCCCCTTTAATTCCATGAACCTGCCAGGGACTGCAGAGGAAAATGTGCCTCTTTGGCTAAATCTGGCACATTTACAGGACTACAGGAAATGCTCATGTTTATTAATGTGCATTGTCCTTTCGTGAATAAATAAATAAAAATACCATTTGAGGAGCTCTTTTCCAAAACGCTATATATCCATTTTAATAGTTGTCAGGAAAATGACATTTTTTACCTAGACCCACACATTTTGTTAATATTACATTTATATATATATATATAGGATATATAGCGATTTCTCATGAAACGTTGATAGAGCAGTGAATAGGTTCAGTACACAGCAAAAATGGCACAACAAACTCAATTTTCAATTTGGCTTTTATAGCGTTTTGGAAAAGAGCTCCTCATTTCTTAAAGGTCACCTATTATGCAAAATCCACTTGTTCATGTCTCTTCTACATCAACATGTGTCCCCTCTGTGTGAAGAGATTCTGAAAGTTTCAGGAAAAAAGATTCTCTCTCTTTTTGTCCTGATCCATTTCTATAACAACCTGTCTGAAAATGAGCTGATCAGATTTTGGCCACTTTATGATGTCATAATGTTTTTTCGGCTTGTGTAACCATTAGCCAATCACCAACCAATGTAACCCCCCCCCCCCCCCTTATCACCTGAATCTCCTCCTAGAGCACCATTGTGTTCTTTTTAACCAAATGTCTCTCAGAGGGGCGTGGGGAGGGGCTCCTTATTTTCATCTAAAGTAAAAGACACAGAATCAGCACTTTTGAAACAGGGCTGAAACAGATGGGTTTATGGGATGCTACAATGCATGATCTGTTTGGTATTGCAAGCCAAACACTTCAGAGACATGTTTGTATATATCTGAGACCTATAATATATTGATGAAAAACAGTATAATAGGGGACCTTTAATAAAGGTATAGAGTGAACTGTGGTGCAGGTGTGCTCTCATGTAATTATGTTTTGATGCTTATATGTGTTTTTTTTTTTTGACCTAATATCTAGTTATGAATGCAGTAACCCTATCTATGGGCGGACCTTGAACCCGCACAATCCCCAGAAGACCAGCGGAGGTTCCTCCGGTGGGGAGGGGGCTCTCATCGGGGGAGGGGGCTCCCTGCTGGGGATGGGCAGTGATATAGGGGGTAGCATCCGTATACCCGCCGCCTTCTGTGGGATCTGTGGCTTCAAGCCAACTCCAGGTCGACTCAGGTGAGTGTCTCTGCTCCAGTAGGTTTTGGATAATCATTCATTACATTAATATGTTTTCTTTGTGTTGTGTCTTATTCAGTACACAGGGTTTGAGCTCCATTTATCGAGGGCAAAAATCAGGTGAGTTGTATCATCATTGCCTATATACTGCATGTGTTGTCTGAAAATCATTGGTTACTGTTTCCTATGTTTCTCATTAAATTAGTGCCGTCTTGTGCTGGACCCATGGCGAGGGATGTGGACAGTCTGGCTCTGTGTATGCAGGCGCTGCTGTGTGACCACATGTTCTCTTTGGACCCCACTGTCCCACCCGTGCCTTTTAATGTGCAGGTTTGTCCACCTCAAAATAGGTTTATGTAACAGACTACTTCTTGGCTGGGACCCTTAACCTGGACGGACATGTCGTTTGCTGCTGCTATGGATTTGCTCATCTTTTCAGTGAGGGGGCACAGTATGCTTTGTGACAGTTACAATGTCAAATCAATCAGTCAAATACCCAATATCACAAATTACACATTTGGCTAAGGGGGCTTCGCAGTGTGTACAACGTATGACACACTATGTCCTTAGACCCTCACTATGAATTGCAATTAATGTGGGGAGAGCAATAGAGGAGGATCACTCTCCCAGGGCAATAGATAGTGGGTGTTTCTCAATCGCGAGTAAAGCTGCTCCAGAGCCACTATTTCAAACATGCTACGTCATCGAGTGCCGCCGAAGGACTGTTCCAATGTCCAGCATACTTGGAATTCTACCGAGCCTGGCGTACTTCGTTTGGAGAAATTTCGAGGTTGCACATGTGTAGACTCTGCGGTCTTAAAATCCCCACAATGCTTTGCGCACGGACCAATTTCCCCAAATCTGTGGCGGAAAATGTAAGGCGGGGCCTCTCATATGACGCACACCTGCACACTTACTTCCATTCCTTGTTTTCCGAGGCTAGGAAGTATTCTTGCCTGGCTTCTGAAGCAAGACGCCCGGAAGACATGTGCTACCACTGTGCACTGTAAAGCGTCTTTGAGTTGTGAAAAGCGCTATATAAATAAAATGCATTATTATTATTATTATTATTACCAAGCAAGCGTACTCGAGATTGAGAAACACCCAGTGTGTGTCTAGATAAAAAAAGATAATACATTTACAAAATAGACAGTCAAAATGATTTTGTGAATGTATACTGTATTTAAAAAAAAATAGAGCCAGTTGGATGTCATCAATCTTCCAGGTGCTGCCAAAAAAAATAAAGAAGTGGGTGTGAGGCAATAATGTAGTTAATGTTCAAAACCCGGCCTATATAAGCACACCTTTGAACATCATATTTTAATTATGCCACAGATAAGGATTGCAAAAGAATTAACAAGCAGCAAACCGTTTTTTGCACAATGTTGGCCTCAGGGTAAGGCCGTGCTGCCAGTTACTAACGGCTCGATAAGTGAATGAAGAGTGTCTTTATTCCCATCCACAAATAACCTTGATATGTTGGTTTCCTTTAAGAGGTGGGAAAACTCCCCGGACCAGTTTCTTTCAGGAACAATAAGGATCAGATTTCCTTTCTAGCTACTAGAGACGTTACGTGTGTAATTGTGGTTACGAAATAATTGTTGGCAAAGAGTGAGGAGAGGAGCATGCGGAAAACCCCCTTGAGGTTTGCAAAATGTTCACTCAGGGGGAAAGTGCTCGCTATATTAATAATAATGAGTTCACCTATAATGTGCAGGGGAAACATAACGTCACAATAACATCCATGGTTGTGTTCATTTTGATTCTAAACAATCCTGGATCTGGCCCTCTGACTGCGAGCAAACGACTCTTTGTGGACACATTGACACTAACAAGAGGCCTTATTCTGCTTTTTTGGGGTTTTCCCCTATCCCGTCTGGTGTTATAAATGTTTCTGTGCATATAAAAGGTCTGCTAAGGCTACACTCCCATAGTTCCCTTTAGATGGAGTTTCTCTCCCACACACTTTGTTTACTGCCTTTGTTTACTACCATACCTTAATGACATCACTATGTCACACTTGTGCTTCTATTGGCCAGTGCTCCAACACATTTCACATAATATGGGTGCTAAGGGGTGGGACATCTCTAAGCGGTTGACCAATCACAACAGAGCCGGCCAGCTAACCAATCAGAGCAGACTGGGCTGCAGCACAGGCAGTATGAGAAAAATAAAGAGCTTTTTGGGCATTAAAGCATGGAAAGAAGTCGCAGTAGAGACACAACATACAGATATGAATCTGAAAATAAGCATATGTACTCTTTATAACATTTTTAGTATTGTATTGTCACAAACTGTTCTGTCTCCTGCCGTCTGGTAGGCGGTACGAAGACCACGAGACTCAGGGACAGTTATCCCACAGGACATACATTTCCTCTGTCTTGTATATATATTGCATCGTTTGAGGAAACTGTGACCCTAGTTTTTCATTGCACATCTACACTGTACAGTAGCTGTATAAATTACATTACAATCTTTAAACCTTTGAACCTTTTTGAATCAAACTGTTCACCTTTTCCTTTACCTAGAAACGACTTTAGGAAACTTAAGTAAAGCTTTTAAATAAAGAAAAAACTTACTTAAAGAAAATACTTCCTAAAAATATATATTAGTTACATTTCATTTTTTTTAAATATACATTTATTCAAACTTTTATAACAGTGGATACCAAAAGTATTTACAACAAACAAAATGAATACCTACTCATAATGAAAGAGAAGAAGAGGAGAGAAAGAAGCATGTTGTGTTTGTATTGTTTCCACTCGGATGTCCCCTTACTGATCTGAATGAAAACCTTTTGTCCTCAGATTTACCAGAGCTCCAAACCTCTCCGGATCGGTTACCTAGAAAGCGACGGCTACACACAACCGTCTCCAAGCATGGCCCGCAGCGTCAGAGAGGTCAAAGCTCTGTTAGAAGCAGCAGGGCACACGGTAAGACATCTCCACTCAGACACTGTATGATCTACTGTCACATAACATACGTGATGTGAGCCCTATGTTTGTAATGCTGTCACCTTTTCCCCTGTCTGTCATTCGTGCCTGTAGTTGGTGCCCTACCGTCATCTGAACCTGGAATACATTCTAGCTGAACTGGTTGTAAAAGGTATTCTGGCAGACGGAGCCACCACTCTGCTCCAAAGACTGTGAGTTAGAATTACCTTGCAGATGGAAATTAGCTATAAAATATAATCTGGCATAATTCATATATTTTCTTTTCTGAGATGAATGTATTTGTATGCATGGTCCTTGTTGAAATAACTTAACCTGTCTAACTATACCAGGGGTGGGGAACCTTTTTCCTCTCATGGGCCATTTCAATTTTTTCAACATCCTCCGAGGGCTGTACAAATGATTGACCTCTGCTTAAAAAACTAAAATCACAGCCCATTCATTTGGCCTTTCTCTTCATGCTGTGCAAAGAAAAAGCAACCTCTTAATCCAGATATTTTACCATGACTCGCGTATGCATGCACGTGCACGGTTGTGGCATGACCACCAAAACAGAAAGATATGGACACAAGATGTGTGCAAATGTATTTAGTTTCCTATCCATGTGGACATGATTTAAGTGGTGGGGGACCTAACCTCCTCTAGGGGGGTCCGGGGGGCATGCTCCCCGGGAAGTTTTTTTTTTTAACTCTACCAATGAGCCAAGTTACAATCCCTATGAAACAGATAATGTTGTGTGCTAATGAACGCTTATATTTTCTGTTTCAGAGAGGGCAGCCCTGTGGACCCTACTCTCAGAGCACAGATTTTACCGTACGCTCTTCCTATATGGTTGAAGAAAACCTTCTCATTTCTGCTCAAGCCCTTTGTTGTGAGTTCTCACCCTCTGACAAACATGCATACAGGCTAACATTATATCCTCAAGGTTGTTGAGTATAAAATTGGTTTAAATATTTATTTGGTAGATATTTCCTTAAACAGTTTTATTTATTTTTTAACGGTTTTTATGTCTTGCTTTTGTTTTTCAGTCTACTCGGTTTTCCGCTGTTCTAGGAGCTCTCTGTGGAGTTGGGTGAGAAAGTAACTTAGTTCCTCATCGGTTTGCTCTTATGGTTTCGTTACATTGCATGTGATGGGCAAAATGCAAAAAACAAACAGATTGTTTTGTCTGCCTTGTTTTTAGATCCATTCAAGATCTGTGGAAGCAGCATGCTGCAGTTGAGGTACTGTTAGTTGTCGGCTAATAACGCTTTTGCATCTAGGAATGCAGAACATTAAGTTCTCATTGTTTTGCTCAATTGTGTTCTCATTAGGACTACATTCAGGAAACGATAGCAGAGTGGAGGAAATGCAACATAGACGCTCTGCTGTGCCCTGTGCTCGGACCGGCCTACAACCACCTCTACTGCGGCAAGCTCACCAGTACGGCACTCAAACTACTTCTATACTTAAAGGGGACCTATCATGCAAAATGCACTTTGTGATGTCTTTTATACATAAATATGTGTCCCCGGTGCGTCGGGGAACTCGCGCAGCGTCAGTACCCAAATCTCTAAAAACTGGGCTACAACGGAGCTGATCCAGATTTCCATCCGCTGTGACGTCATGGACCCACAGAAAGTTGCTATCAGAAACAATGCCTGACGTGATCTCGTATTTGTTTACATTAGCAAGCCTCGCTAACACTCAGAGCTAACCTGTACTGGAGAGCACATGTGTTTAAAAAGCAGGAAATAAAAAAAGGAACTCACCTTGTGATAAACCTGCAAGAGAAAAGGCATTTGAGCTCCATACTGTTTCAGAAATAATCCTTGATGTGGTTTAGAACAGGATGGCGTTTTATCACAGCAGAATTTAACTGTATCTCCGGTAGAATTCTGATCAGGCATTAGCTCCGCCTCCTCTTCTTTCTTTTTTTCAAGCTAAGGACCCAAAATCTGCATTTCTCTAACAGGGCTGCAAAAGAGGGGTATGAGCAGTATGAGGCATGGCTACAATGTGTGATCTGTTTGGTATTTTGAAAAAAAAACTTCACAGACATGTTTTGTATAGGTATGGCCCTACAATATATTTTTCAAATATAGCATGATAGGTCCACTTTAAGTTCAATAAAACTTAACTTAATAAAACACTTTACAAAATCAAAGGAGAAACTCCCTCGGGAGGGAACTTTGAAAAACCAATATTACACAGTACAGGAAAGGGATAATCCTGTAAAGCATAATAGGGCCTCTTTAAATCTTGTTACCTTGCTAGGATAATTGATTTGTGGCATAATGATTTTTGCCTGAAACGGTATTGCCAAATCTCTACCGGTGGACATATTTGAACCCAGTAAATATATGTAAATATATATATATATATACAGGATGATTTAATGTCCCAGACAAAAAGGAGAAATATTATCTGTGTTAATTATTGAGCTTTAAAACACTTCATAGGAAGGCTATATAAATAAAGGCTTACATGGTGTAATAGTATCCGTCCATTCATTCAAAGGTTTTTCCTCATATTTGTATCAATGATATTCAGTTTTGGCTGACACTTGATAGTAGAGAGAGCAATGCTGTAGCAAAAGAGCTATCTCCCTGCAACAACAACAACAATATGACTTCCTCCTCTTCTTCTGTAACCTGGTGAATAACCTATTATCTGTCCTTCCAGGCGCTGCGTCTTACACGCTGCTTTTCAATCTCCTACAATTTCCTGCCGGAGTTGTTCCCGTTTCCACTGTGACGGCAGAGGATGAGGAGGAACTGAAGCACTATAAAGGCGTTTATCAGGATCAGTGGGACAAGCTCTTCAAACAGGTAAGACGCTCTGATGTGACTTACACAACAGTTGTTCCGCACAGCACTTGTAAAAACCTTCAGTGTGAAGCTGTAGTTCTGCAGTTGGTCAGTAGATGGAGGCAGGAGACTTTGGTGGTTCTCTGACTGGATGTTGTGTTTGTGTTCAGGCTGTGTGTGGAGGCGAGGGTCTGCCCGTGGGGGTGCAGTGCGTCACTCTGCCGTGGCAGGACGAGCTGTGCCTGCGCCTCATGAAGGAGGTGGAGCAGCTGGTCAAACAGAGCAAAGCGTAAAGGAGGACACACAGAAGAAGTATGAGGAAAAACACAATCAATGTTTGGGAGAAGGAAGTTGAGTCTAGGACATTCTTTAATATTAGGAGTTTCACTGTTCTGCTGTATAAGGATTAACTCAGGCATTTTCTACTCATTGGCTTTTTTAGATCCATAATTAAGATTTTATAAATGTTAAAGGGAATATTCATGTTTACTGATTTGAAAACGGTACACCTTCTTTGTTTATCTGTTTGTTAACATTGTTTTGAATGTGTCTTGCACTACTAAAACAGGAACTTTAGCTGCTTTTAAATGAACTGTTACTGACATTGACAGGCTTGATTATAGGGTGTTTCGGCAAAATGCAGCATCCTGAACATTGAACATGAAACGGTGTTTGTTCAGTTGGCATTATGTTTAACATATATATCGCATGAGAATGAAATACATGCTGGAAAGTAAATTGACCTCACAACAGCGTTATGCAAACAGTGCATAGCAACCACACACACAACGTTTTGTGAGTTAGGGTTTATAATGAATAATGTTGGCACATAATTCATGTGTGTCTTTTTTACAAGAACTAACAGATTTCTGTGATGTGATGACAAAAAATACAATAAAATGACTGATTTCTCACAAGTAAACCATTGCTATTATCGGTTTCCAAAATAGAAATGTTGAAATGTGGTTGAGACATCGATAATGCACTCTGTACAGGTAAGAAATAATCCTGCGTTCCTTCCTCTGCTCACCTGTAACATCACTTGCAATGGTTTCTTTTGGTGCACCAGTTATAAGTTGATATTTACAGTATTTAAATCCTGCACAGTTAACATGTGTTGATAAGGAGTAATAATAATAATCCTTATATTTATTATAGCGCTTTTTCAATTACTCTCAAAGCGCTTTACAAATACACATTACACATACAGATCATACATACATGTATTGGTCATGTACTGTGGACAATACCCACAGGAGCAAGTTCAGGTGAAGTGTCTTGCTCAAGGACACAACGGCCTGATGCAGTGGCGGCGAGAGTGGGTTTCGAACTGGAGTTCCCCAACACCCCCCTTGATCTGATGACCAAACGCATAGCCCACTGCGCCACTCCGTCCCTCAAAAGGAGTTTATAGAGTGCACCTTCATGGCATCTGTGGGGTTCACAAAACCTCTGTCTTTCCCTTCTTCTTCTTCTTCCTCTCCTCCTCTCCATCACTGTGCCAGAGATGAGCGAAGATCATTTTCTTATTGTGAGTGATTGTTGTCCCGATGCTTTTACAGGAAACAGAAAAGAGATAAAGGAGACTAATGACACATGGCGCCTCCATCTACAAGGCCGGCGCACCGTGTCGTCATATTGTGATTACCCCGTGCTATTGTAAATATGTGTTTCTGTTGGGTTTACATACATTTACATATGATTTAAAAACTCTCCTGGGATGGGAAACCATTAGGGACAATGTTAGCTTTTTCCATTACAATCGCCCACGTTTGCTCCGCAGTGCCATTGAATGGGAATGGCCGTGTGCGAGCGGCGGAGGAAGGAGGGTACATGAGGCGAGGAGGGGAGCTGGAATTGAGAGGTTGTTCTTAGCATTATCTGTGGCACATAGAGAGAGAGTGTGTGGCTCTCGCTGTGCCACTCAGTCAGGGAGCATTAAGCTTTAAGAGGCAGCGAAGAGACTCAGGTCTTCAGAGGGAACTTGACATTGTTCATAAATCCCTCAGGATCTGAGACAGAGGCAATGACACACACACACACACACACACACACACACACACATCCACAGGCACAAAGTCAGTCTTTAAATTGCCCCATTAAATACATTTAGCAATACAGTTTGGCAGTCATGTGTATTACATTACATATTTAAATCAATGTAACCATCATCCCAATCATTCCGCTCTTTATAAGCATCTCAGATGATCAAATATCAAATGATTTAGTAAATCACTTCATCAAATAATCATATTTAAAAAGAAGATGGTGAATGTCCAAAGAAAAATATGTTTCTATTCATTCCTAATTTAAAATGGTACAATACACTAAGCGTAAAACATACACCTTTAATCACATTATTTGTCTGACTGTAAGAAAATGTGAGATGTTGCCATCCTTGACAACTTTCTTCCAAAGGACTGCCAATAGATGTATTATGGTTCTGGCAAACACAAAGCATTTGATGTTAACTTGGAAAACTTCTTATATTCCCTTTTACAGAAAATATTTTTGACATGTTGCACTCGGAAAAACAGGTGTAATGTTAAAAATGAATGATTCAATTTAGGTGATTTTAATCCAGGCTCATGGTGTCATACTTAAACATTCAGACAGTTGGCCAGATCTACATTTATAAGGGCTCATGTATTGTTAATGCAGAATAAATATACATTTTAATATTAATATTAGTGTACTTTATAATCTGTTGTGTGCATACAGTAAGATAATATGAAAGTAATATGTGAAATAATATTTTAGGTACTTTTTCCAATACATTGAATTGATTGCTGCTAAGCTATCAGGAAATTCCATTGGGTCATTTAAGACAAAAGCATCCTCCATATTAGTTATAGACAGTCTTATCAAAAATCCTCATGATTCGTGAGCGTGCTCAAGCGAACAGAAATGTTAAAAGCTCTTTTAGATTTTCACACAATCAATTGACTCCTTGCTTGTGAAAGTGACCCCTGTACTGTAAGTCATACTTACAATCAACTTCTTATTCATCGATCCTTTTGCAACTTTGAGCTTCGTATGCTTGAATCCATTGGTTCTCACTAATCGCCACAAACAAGAAATTAAGAATACCATTGAGTGATGTTATGTGATAGCGTGTCTTATAGGTTCAATAAGTAGCTGTAAAGAAATGTTTTCGGTGTCGTGATGAAGTCATGATACTAAAAATGTTATTTTGAACCAGAATTTAACTTTAGAAAGTGTATGGAGTGCATGCAATCTTTTGGAGAAGTTTAAGAAGTTGGGGCATCTGGCCAAAGCCCAGCCTGTTGTTTTCATACTTCAGAACTCTGGCAGTGCTCTCCTCATGTAACGTCTCATTGATAAGAGCAGCAAACACCTCATTTACAGGAACCTTAGGCTATAAGATCAGGTACTTTAAAATCCATCCAAACACATTCAGACCCTGCCTATGTGCCAGCAAATAAAACACCTTGATATCGGCCCAACTAAACTAGGATGATTCTGTCTTAATGTCCCATTTCAGGGACCAGGGAGTCCATAGTCTTTATGGCTCCTCAGAATTGCAGGTAGTAATGTCTGACACAGCAGGGCTCCTGCCTTTCAGATGATCAAAAGAACAAGTTCAGCCTGCAACCAGAGCCACTTACAGCAGACATCAAGAAGCAGCAAGATTGGCAGCTTTTAGGTCTTTGGTCCATTTCATCAGCCATTACTACCAGCAGAGACGTGCTGAGGAGGACGAGTGGGAGGAGGGGAAGGCAGATTAACAGACAGCTGATACAGGTGTATAGGCGGTATCAAACAGCAGCTCTGTCAATACAGCAGCCTCCAAATTTCTTCAGAAAGCGCTGGGATCCCCAAAGTATGCCCACTGATTTCACTATGACAGGATTAACTGGGAGCTCCGAATGATTTTCTCAGATTCTGTGACTCAACAATTCAGTGATCCACGTTGTATCGGCTTTAAAGGCCCCTATCCCAAGTTTCAAAAGCTTACCCTTCGGACAAGGGACACTCTTTTTCTCCAATGCGGTTCCGCTTCCCTTTTTTTTTTTTTTGCTGCATTCAGTTGTTCATCAACCCCCGCGTCCTCGCCAGCTCTCCCATCCTCCCTTCTCTGCACATCTGCTACGTTTGAGTTTTCCTTTCTTCCCTCCAGCGCCTTGCTTGGCCCAAGGCCCTTATAGCCAAATTGGTTTACATTGGAGAGATAAATGCTCTGCAAATGCGCTTAAACACGTACAGTAAAAAATGCAGACAGTGCGTGTCAGGATTATCACCCAAGTCAGGGGGAGAAAGGAGAGCGTCTCTGTAGCACAAAGCTGGGGAGCCGGAGTGAAGCCTGCAGATATAGTCCGTCTCATCCACTTCTCAGGAGAAAGAGAGGAGGATTTAGCATTTGCATGCTAGTCTGTAATTCCTGGCATTATATAACTTGTCGCCAACAATCAAACTCCTGTGGTATTGTGAAAGTATTGTTTCACATGGGTGAGCAAAGTGTGGAGTTACACTCCTGGGGGAAGGGGTTTTGGTGGCAGCATGGAGACAGCTGGTCCAGGATGTAGACCACCCTATAAGCCCACCGAACAACTCTCTCCTGCAACACAACCTCAGGCCCGACTATACAAGGTGCTCCACAAAATCGTCTAAAAATATTCAGCTCACAGCATAAATTACTCACTTTAACATGGCGAGTGATCTGTTGGAAGAGTCTGATCCAAAGTGCAACAGCCAGAGAAAGGAGTATTACAAAAATGCACCTGTGTGTTCTTCTAAGGTCAGGTCTGCTGTCAAATTCATATTTTCATTGGGGCAATATTACATTTGAATGTAAAATGGTTAAACAAAACACTTGTACTTCTATGTAAAATTTAAATTGATCACAATTGAACTTGTTTCAGATGTTATGTGAAGTCATCACTTAAGGTGAAGTCTTAAGTTTGACATCATATACATTAGGAATTCATATTGAGACAATGTGTCATCACTTATGTCACTTTAAAATATGGACATATGGAACAATTATTTTAACATGGGATAAATTCACGTATAGTTGTTTTTGTAAGATAGTTGTGTTTACCTGCTCAGGGCCTTCCAATGGAAAAGGGATGGCGATTACACATATCTTCCCTTTTGCTTGAAAATAAGGTTAGGTTAGGACAAAAACCTAAAAAGAAGTCAGGAATATATACTTAGATATTTTTTAATAAATGCTAATTAATTTCCTAAACAAGCTTGCAATGCAGTTTTTAGGTCATACTTAATACACAACACAGGAGGCAATAGTTGATTTTCGTTCATAGATTAATAGAAATGTCTTGCTTTAGTGAGTATTTAGCAGCAGGACGGTGTGTGTTGGTCAGACTAAAAAACAACTACAGTGGGCATTTTCATAGGGATGCGTTTTTTTTATTATTAAACATTGTAGGTTCAAGACAGAAATACGCAGACAATACATGTTTACAAGATCAATTCCTTATTGTTTTTGGTCTTTTTATGGGATTTGTTGACGATAAAGGAATATCACAAGAATGACCCCTCAGATAAACTCATCACAACACAGATTATATCCTCGAGTCAGCCTACAGGAATATTTGACACTCCCACATATCTGAGCAGATGTACCGTCACCAAACAGAAGAGAAAGAGGTCTCACTTGCTGACGACAGGTGTAGAGCTTAAACAGACAAACTGTATCCTAAAGATTCAGGAAACAGCTCTCCCGTTTCTCCCCACCTGCTGCTGTTGCTGTCCACTATCATCAGTGTAAAACCCCTCCTCAAGCCCTGCTCTGGGGATTTGGGTGTAAAACTTCCAAAAGAAGCCCCCCCCTTCCCAAAAAACAGCCCCTTTTTTTTCATCCCCACGACCTTCTCCTCCCTCCAAATCAACGCCGTCCCCCTCAAGACCCCCCAACACAAAGCCCTCGGAGCAAAACCCAGCACAGGAATCATAGCACACCATTCAATCATTGTTTTTTCCCCTCTCTCAACCCTTTTATGGTCCCACTAAAGGTTTTAGCCGGGCAGAGAAGGAGGGCTGTCACTGAGGAAACCTTAGCCCATTGATGAAGTGACAGGAGCTGCCAGAATATGATCCTAATCCTGTTTCCAGCATTCTTTTAGCCCGCTGGCATCGCAATTCCTCCACACATTCTCTGAGCTGTCAACTAGGAAAATCCCTCTAATAGCGCATTGCCCAGATACACATCAAAGAGCTCCTGGAAACCTTCAGCGGCTTAACTGCCATAGACACACTCACACACACTCTCTCTCTCACACACACACAGAATTCCCTTTAATTTACCCAAACACGAGCTTAACGAACACTTAAAACACAGAAATTCATGACAAATTGACCACAAATTTGAAAAGTATACCTGAAAAAAAGTCCCCAAATTATTTGTTATGCACTGTAACCTGCCCCGTGTTAAACCGCCCACCCCTTTCACCTGTTTTTCTCCAGTTTGCAGTGATATAATCTTTACGGTCATGGAGCGAGAAAGCGAGAAAGGACCAGGGGAAAACAGGTGTCTGAACTTTGCTGACTCCAGGAACCCTTTCAGTCCCATTTTTATCTCTTTCTATTCTTACTTAATCCATCGATATCCCAACCCAAAGGTAATCTTCTTATGGCAAAGCATTCTGTTTCGGTGCAGCCAAACCTCAGCTGACAGGGTGAGGGAGGGGGAGAGGGGGGGAGAGAGTGAAGGGTGGGTGGGTGGGTTTGTGGATTGGAGACTCTTTAGAGCCTGTGCTTCAGTCATTTCATTTAGGATTAGTTATCCTGTGAACAAGTGGCAGGTTCTCCCCTATGTGGCGTGTAAACCTCACAGTGCAGCGCCGTAGGCCTCCTGTGTCTAAATTATTTACGGTTCATCAAGGTGTCTTCAGTCGAACATATTAACCAATTTCTATTTGACTATAAAAGGGTTGAATGTGGAAATCAAAAGTGTTTAAGACTCAGTTTCCTGTCAGACATCCAGAGAGGAGCTGAATACGGCTCACGTTAAAAAAAAATCCCTCTCTTGTTGCAGACTGGAGAAACTTTGAGAATTCGTTTTTTGTAAGACCCATATGTGAGTGCATGTTGGTTAGATGTCATGCAATATAATGTATTGCTAGTTCATGATCTAGACGTCTTATCGGCTCCTTCTGACTCACTTTTTATCCACAAAATCTTCTAACAGAACAACACTCCCAAGAAGAAAATGTGATTTCGTAAACATCCATACCGTGTCCTGAATTCAACCAAAATATCTGAATGTAGGAAGTATTGCTTCAACTCTGCTCTTTTATTACATTTTTAACAATAGCTGTTTTGATTTTCTTCAGCCTTAATTTTTTTTGTCATTTTCTTATCCCTCTTTGCTTAAAAAAAAAAGCCAAAATAAGACAATGTGTCACACAATCACATATTTTCATTTCCAAACGACGACGCTGACAACACTAGTCATTCTTAAGTGTGATTTATTCCCTTGCAATAAACAGATAAATTACTCACATTTTTAAACAATTGAGAAATACATTTCTTGAATCTACAGTGATATAATACATAGAGAATGGGCCTGTGTGCTTTCTGCTGAAGCTCAGATAAAGTGGTCCGGCACCCCGAGTTCACAAAAATATTCGTCAGCTGATGTGTTCATATTCATTTGTCACTGTGCCTCCTCTGCAGATTTCCCCCTTATTTAAATGCTGCCGTAGGTCCTTTGCTTAAAGCCACGATTGGAAAATAATAAATTCAACGTTTCCTCTCAAATCCTTCACACAAAAGGAGACATGGAGATATTTTTTTTTTAGCCAGGCAGATGGAGGTGAACACTGAGGGATATTTACAATGCTCAGCTGTAACTTTAAACAAGGAGAGTGGTGTGTCATCTACAAAGAAATACAGTTGTGTGGGGGATTAGAATGAGGTATTTCAGCTTAATCTCTGATATCAGATCAGATGTGACTTCATTCTGTGTTTGCGGCTTCAAGCCATGCTTCAGAGGGGTGCGTGCATGCATAGTTCACGTTCAGGGGTTGAGTTATGGAATATTTTAAAATCTTATATCGGTCCTTAAATCAGCTCTGGTTTCGAGACTTTTTGTCCCTGACTTCACGGAGGATGATGAACTCTTTCTGATCAGCTTCTTTTTAGTAGAGTTGGCTTGTTGTGTTGACCGGGAGAAGTCAAACACTAGCATAGGATCCATCCACGGGCTGAATGTCACAACTGCAGTCCAGGTGGGATTTCTTTAAATCCATTGAGTTCTTGTGAGAATTACATTTTCAGTTAAGTCTATCCAACAGAGCTGTTCTTCCAGTCCTGGTTTGCGCTGAGCAGCATGCCCACATGGTGACAATGAGGTGAAGAGGTACATCAAAAACTCTGGGCCCCAAATGGAGTGCGCCTAAAGTGCCTGCTCTAAAACACGTATAATGGCTTTCATGTTTGCTGAAAAACAATATTTTTTTACTGTTTTGGTTCACTGCTCTGGTTTGGAAATTGGATTTAGTTCAACTTTGGAAAACTGCAAACAAAACTTCAGCCGTTTATTGTTGAATTACAAGCGGAAATGTGTAATTTGCCCGGTTTTAAACAGAGGACTTGGGAGTTAACATTACGGTAGCACCCAGAAGCTTAAATATAAATCTAAATATAATGAATATTTTTGGATGTGTTTGGATTGGTACAAATAGCTGCTGACGCCGGGGGAGCAGCAAGCAGAAAGAAAACAGTGGCCCCGAGTCACCTCCTGCAAACAGGGGCCATAATTCATCAGTACGGCCCTGACTAGAGGGCGAATGCTCAGCCCGAGCTTCAGTTGGGGTGCGTGTCCAATCCCAGCGAGGCTGCGTGCTGCTTGGCCCTCAGACGGAGGTTCTCGATGCTGGTGGTCTTGCTGTTGAGGCTCCCGGGTAGACCTCCTGGCCCCCCCTGCATCATAGGGCTGTTCCACACCTGCTGGGCCTGCGACAGCGTCTGGTAGTAGGACGGGCAGGGCATCGAGCTCATGGGGGACGGCACGTTGACGTTCATGCCGAGGTAGGGCATGGGGGGGGGCGGGGTCATCTCGAAGGACGGGTAGTGCACCATGTTGTTGGTGGCGACCATGTGCTGCCGAAACTGCTCCTGCAGCCGGAAGAGGCTGAGCGGAGACGAGGCGTAGGCGTTACCTTGAGCCAGACCACTGGTGATGCTGCTGGAGGACGGCAAGGGGGGGGAGATCAGGGGGGAGTCTGAGAGAGAGGGAGAGAGGGAGGACTTTAATATAATTCAACACACACTGGCACCAGTTCGGTAAATGGTTATGGCCCAACTGCTGTGGTTTTTGAGTAAAGGGCTGGTAACATCCGACTTTCTTCTCCCTGCTTCTTTCCATCATTGGCTACAGAAAATGTTTAAAGTGTACATGTTTTCTTTATATAATAATTGCCATGAGTGGAGTTTGTTAATGAAGTGTTTTTACATTCTGTATAGAAGTCAGCAATAAGTTTATTTTTATTTTTATTTATTTTTTATTTTTATTTTTTTAAGCCATTCAGAAACATTTAAACAGTGACAGAATAGCTAATCAGAACGGCCCTCTGATTGGTGGATGATGTGGGCTTTGGAAACCAATTCAGCAAAAACATACTCTCTAAAAACGTGATTTGATTCTTAAATATGATGAATAATAAGGCAACATAGAAGAGAAAGAAGAATATGTGTACCTGGTCTGGGGCTCAGCTGTTTGCAGATTGGGGAGCTGCTCCCCGGCTGCGCCCCCCCCTCCCCGTGTGTCTCCTCCCTGCTCTTCCCCCTCCCCTCCCCTCTCATCTCATCCTCCTCTCTGTCAGCGCTATCCTCCGCTGCTGACTCGCTGTCTGACGGCTCAGGAGAGGTGACGTTCACTTCCACGCTCGTCTCTCCTGGCTGCGGCCGAGCGGTGTCTGACGGGCAGGATGAGGAGGAGGAGGATGGAGGGGGGGGGGTCTCAGGAACCAGGGTGGTGCTGCTGCTGCTGGTGGTGGTTTCAGTCTTGGACTCCTCTGTGGAGCCGTCTGCAGCTCCGGACGCCTCCTTCTGTTTCTGCAGCTGCTCCTTCTGCAGGCTGCGCTGCTTCTTACGAAACTTGGCCCTGCGGTTCTTAAACCAGACCTGGCGAGATGAAAGACGGATAGATTAGCTTTAGGGTCCAGGACTTAAAAGTATCAGAACTAGAATCAAGTTTATTGCTAGGTACTTTTACACACACAAGGATTTTGCTTTGGTGTATGGTGGTGCAACCATAAACAATCTAAGAACACAAGTTGTAAGAGTAGGTCAAAAATATAACAATTATAAAAATAATTTATTTTTTAAAGCTATTTAGCAATAAAAAGGAACAAAGACAAGTATTTACACCAAATTAAAATGTATTTATACAAAAGAAACTAAGAGGCCTGCATACAATATTAAAGATAACAATTACAAAAATACACAAAAGTACCCATCCAGGCGGACAACAATAAGTACAGTGACAGTATTTAAAAAGTAGAAGTACTGTGATAGAAGCCAGATCAAAATGGTGAAAGTACAAGTATACAGTATATTGCACAGTCATTGAGTATTCTAACTATGAGATAGCAGCCAGTTAAAGTAATAGTTTAAAAATGGGATATGTATATATATATATATTGCACATAAGTGATAATACACAACAGATGTGTTATAGTCTTTGTTGTTGTGTGTGTTGTGGTCTAGAAGAGGCCATGATGGTTGTAAAGCTAACCTTCATATTTAGTAGTAACAGTGCGTAACTTAAGGCATAGGACTTTCTCTGTTCATATACTGCAGCACTTGGTCTACCCATTATGACTTTTACTGAAACACGATTGCCTTTAGTTTCTTTAAGCCGGGCACCACAGAGGATAGATGCACTCTGAGGGGTTTTACCTGGACGCGGGCCTCGGGCAGGTTGGTGCACATGGCCAGGCGTTCCCGCATCACCACGTCGGGGTAGTGAGTCTTCTGGAAGGTTTTCTCCAGGGCCTCCAGCTGCTGGGCGGTGAACGCGGTCCGACTGCGCCGCTGCTTTCGGTGCTGGGAGCCATACCGGGCCTCGAGGATAATGTCTTGAAATGTGCAGCCGTTGAGAAAGAAAAAACACGAACAGTTTAATTGAGGAACAGGTCAGAGGTCCTTTCAACACACATACAGGGATCAACACAGTACATGTGTGTTATAGGGAGTGGAAAATAGAGATTACAGATGACATTATATGAAAGTTAAGCTTTGAACAGAGGTGCGAGAAATACTCAGATCTTGTACTTGTGTGTAGGAATACTCTGTTACAAGTAAAAGTCCTGCATCGAGTAAAAGCACAAAAGTATTAGCATCAAAATATAGTTAAAGCACCAAAAGTAAAAGTACTTATTATGAAAATTGCTTTTACTCTACTACATATTTGTAATACCTTTAATTACTTTGCAGATCTTGATTTATAATGTGATAAACAACCCTTAAATAAGACGTTAGTTACACCTGTAAATCCACAAGATCCCCTGCAGTGCACAAAGTGATTACAATTATCTGCACCTTTACCGGCTTTAATTACAATGAATGTAATGCTGCAATTGTTATAATAAAAACATGTAATATATATTATTCTGAAATCAGCAGCATAAGTACTTTAACTTTTGGTACTTAAATATATTTCAATGCTAATACTTTTGTCTTTTCTCTTGAGTAACATGTTGATTGCGGGACTTCAGAGAGTCCTGCTCTCTACTTATACTTGTAATCAAGAACAAGATCTGAGTACTTCTCCCTCCTCTGACTTTGAACAACAATATGAGAGGCGGTTCCTTACCAGCCAGTCTCTCTGCCAGAGTGAGCGCGTGCACGGAGGGCCTGTAGTCCGGTGTGTGCTGGGCCTGCTGCGCCGCCTGCTGGTGGAGGTTGTACATGGCGCTCAGAGAGTTCATGGCGTGCAGAGAGTATCCGTTCACCCCGTAGTGCTGCATGGCGGAGAGTCTGCAGAGGAGGACCAGAGGCTGCTGTGAGTGGGAGGCACCTCTATACAAACTAATAGTGTTGTATAGCTGCTATTAAGAAAGGATAAACTTATATACTTTGTGTAATATTTGTCGTTGTATGCTGACTATTAAAATTGGCAACAGGTGCAATGCAACCAGCAGTGTGTTCCTGGGGAAAAGTAATTATTTAATTTAAACGAAGAAAATGTAAGAAAATAACTATTAATGATATTTGAGGATGTCATATAGATTAAGATTTGTATACACTGTAACTACGTGTTAGTCCAGTTTGATGAATTCAAGCAAAAATAAACGAAACATAGAAGCACACAGTGGGATTTAAAGCGTATAGAAAAGAACAACAGAATTATTATTGTATTACGTTTCACATTGACATTTATAGTTATTATTTGATCAAAGCTTTCATGAAAAAGTGAATTCACACTTATTAATTTTTTGAATATTAAATAGAGATTTGGAATAAATGTGGTCCCAGTTTGTGCCAATGAACAGTGAAGATTACAATGTATATTAATTAATGTATTCACCCAAATAAGATGTAGTATAAAGGCCTACTGCAGTAGTTCAAAGGAAAATATTTTTGAAATAGGCTAATGTTAGTCTACTTTATTGTTTATAATGTTGCATTACGTTGTGATAAGTTATGTAGTTATTTTTGATGTGACATGCTCACATTAGGAAACATTAAATCCGTGCCGAAGATAATAGCGTCATTTGTTTAAAGTTGTCAAGAAATGCGATGCCAAAAAATTAAATTATCCTCCCTTTAGTAATAACAATACAAATAATAATACAAATAATATTAATAATAATCAGGTAGATTTAAAAAAGTTAGACATTTTCCCCAAGGCAATAGGCTACTTTATTCTGCTGTCATAGTTAAACATATTTTCATACAATTTACAGCGTGCAGAATTTCAATTGAAAATATTTGTTTTGTCTAAAACTGCAACATATTTACTCCCGGAGATTTGTCTGAACCATGGCCGTTTGTGTTGACGCGTGTCGTGTCTCGGGTCAGCTCCAGCCGCCCGGAGGCTGACGGAGCTCCGGTGTAACGTGGTGATAAAACAGCTATTCATTTATCAAGTCTGACACATGTAATATGGACCAACGTGTGTGTGTGTGTTAAGCTATACGTGATCAAAACGTGTGACTAATGCAATAACTTTTTTATTCATGTGACAATTTCGTTGCATTATTTTGAGACCAGCCCCTGGCTACATTCATGTATATTATTTGGGTTAAATCTGCAGCTTAAAAATTCAACATAGTGCCGTTTTTCTTCCAGGACAATGACACGTCCTCGGGCTCTGGTTTAAGGCTAATTATGCTAATTGCCGTGGATTTATGAGTTATACAGCTTTTACTAAAGAGTGCCTCGGGGCCGGGCTCTACATGGCGTCAGTTCAGCAGCATTCAGGAACTTAAACGACATAGGAAATAAATGGGGATAATTAGGCTAATACATCAATTAACAACGTGTGAAGTTAAACAACCATAAAATAACGTCAGTCTTGTTAAAACGCGTATAAACGTGCACACAAATCCGTTCGTTTAACAGCCTTGTTACTATAAGTGTTACTGAATACTTTGACCAGTTAGCTACATGTAATTGAATTATTGAATACAAATAACGACAGTCATGTTGTTAAGCTGTATATCACTGTTTTTGTTTCGAAGAGATCGACGGAATGCACTGTTGACAACCGATTTTTTTTCAAGAGTTATTTGAGTTTAATAATAAAATACCCGTCGCGATATTAAACAAAATGCAAGGAAAAAAAGACTCGTACATCAATGCAAAATCATTTTTAAAAGAATAATTGTTAGGCTGCAAAGGTCTACGTTAGAAATACAATATTCGCAACTCTGCAAAACTTCTTACCTCTCGTCTATCGGTGTGTCAGAAGCGAAATATCTCCACTATAGCAGCCGAATATTCTCCTTTTGAAATCGTCGTCTCTAGATTCCGGTTGTTCAGGTGTTCATTTCATTAGCTGTTTCTTTCACGTAGAGATCCTGAGGATGTCCCGGTGGCTCGGTCTCTCCTCTCTGGGTGTGGGAGGATGCTGAGCTGCTTCTCCCGGCCTTTAAAGCTCTCTGGGTGGGGGGTCACCGGGGCGCGAGGACGGGCCAATCAGATCGCTTCCCTCCTCCCCCCCCCCTCCCTCACACTACTCCTCACTTCAGAGAGGATTTCTGCATCCGAGGTGCCGATATTTCTGTTATCATTTTCAGCGACAAAATGCATTGACGTATAAATTAATGACATTATAATAATATTTTATTTAGTATTTAAGCATGTTTTGTTATTGCCGAAATTGACAATTATAATAATTATTGATATTGAGAAATATATTTCTGGTTTAAACTGAAGATGCACTTACTTAAAAAGCCAATTATGTAAATACTTTAAAACATATTTTCAATCTGAGCACGACGAGATGCGTAGCCCTTTCTTTTGAATGCATCAGTCTTTACCTTCATTTTTTTATTTATTTCATATTTTTGGGTTTACTTTAACATTCTTTGCTCGAATTTTTTTTAATACAAACATTTAACAAACAAACCTCGATACTCCAACCACAGTAATTTAACATTTCTGTACCCATAGCATTATTAAATAGCTAATATGCATATTAATATTGCATGTTTAGGTTCAAGCAACCATTACACACATGTGATTAAAATAAAACAGATTATTAAAAAAAACATCTGAAGTATAGTCAGCAGCCTGAAATTAATAATTCCTTTATTATTTCTAAAGTGTCTTAATAATACACTTTTAAAAGCAAACTCCAGATAAAAAAACGTGTGGATATCCAGACAAAAATAAAACTCTCTAACACATCTTAATTAAATGATGTGCAGTGGCTCTCTCTCTCTCTGCTCGGGGACTTCAGGTTAATTCCTCTTTAATTTTATTTTCCTGTTTGCTGGGAAGCAGCTGAGGTGATGCAGCTCCTGCAGCTCCCCGGCCCCCAGGGATTTAGGTTAGGATTGGGTAGACAAGACGCCATTTCACCCTCCAAAAAAATGTCTTAAAATGACTGCTGGTAAGAGGATTAAAACAATAATGCCCCCTCTCTTCTTCAAGGTTTTTAGAAAAGATTTCTTCTCCCGGAGAAAAACCGTTTAGGCTGGAATTAAGGGCAGCGGAAAGTAGCCTTTTAATGTAAAGCTTGCATATTTTGTAGAATTTTCTTATGAGAGAGTGAGAAAGAAAGAAAGGGGAAAGTGGGGCGGGGGGGGGGGGGGGGTGGGCGGGGGGGGGGGGGAAAATCCTCAACTCAATTTGATCTTTGGCCACATTCATCTGCAGAACTCCTGGCAACAGCCATGTGTTAAAAGAAAATGTAATATAATGCATTCACTCAAAGTTCACTTGAGTTGTATGTCCTCACTCTTCTTTCTGTTTCATTTGAGCTCTTATGTAACAGGGAAAATACAAAATATAAAAGCAACAACAACGTTTTTACGCAACAAGTGGTTACTGGTGCGTAATTGGATTTCGGTGCGTAATTGGATTTTCTTTTAACTGAAGAAAGAAATAAAACAATCAAGAATAATGACAAATCTTATGTTTGTTGTTTTAATTCTTACCATATGTTTCCTTTTTTGGTAAGTATAGCTGCAGAGCATTTAGGCCCCAGAGGAGAAAAAAAAAATCGGATTAACTTGTGAACCGATGGAAATAAGAACTTAAACTGGAGGTAAATCTGGCCAGTGTCTCTTTGTGGGAACCGTTCCTAAAGCAATTAAAGCGAGAAGGAATTCCTCTCAGCTGCTCTTCTTCAAATCAGCTTTCTACGGACCTTAATGCGGGCTAATGTCCAGCACGACCGAGGCTTTAGACAAGTGTCAGAGGGCCTGCTATTAGAGAGATATTAGGCCAGTGGAGGAGCAGCAGCCTGCCCCCCCCCCACACCCCCCACCACACACACACACACACACACACACACACACACACACACACACACACGATGGAGTGGACAGTAAACTCACTGATTCACACAATAGAACGTGGACACTTATAAATATTCAGAACAAACTACATAGCCTCAAACTGGTTTTTAAATAATCAGTATTTTTACAATAAAAATCTAAATGAATTGTTTACTTAAAGTTCTGATGCCATTTTAAAGTGTATTTTCCCTTTTGTACATACAGTATAGTAGAGCATTTGATGATTTGATGATTTACACTGTGGAGTAACATTTCATAAATATCTAAATTGAGGATTTTAACCTTCATTTTGACAGTGGCTCTAACTAGCATATTGCAATGTGATTCTAGGAATAATAATGACATTAAAAAGTGGATTTTCTTAAAGTTTAACCACTGATTGTACATACTTTATAGTATTAAACATTATGTATTAAAATATAATGTTTTACACTACATGGAGTGTAGTTTTGTTAATGTCCAAATTGAGGATTTTAATCAACATTTTGACAACAGCTCCAACTATTTTCATAATTTAAAAAATCTACCTTTTACTCAATAAATTGTTCTCTTAAATGTTAAAAAATGTTGAAAAACATCCACAAAAACTTCCAAGATCTCATGGTGACATCAATTATTGTGTGATTTTGTCCAAACTGAGCAAAAAACCCAAATCAAATCAAATTGCAAAGATATATAAAACAGAAGAAAACATTAAACTCTTGATATTTTTGCTTGAAAATGACTTATTATATTTTTGTAGATGCAGATTAATTTAATCATCAAACAATTAACCGGCTAATCCCTGTATAGTTATTTTGACTTTAAACAGAAGACAGTAGTTACAGATGTTTTATTGTGCAGAACAGTATTGGTTGTTGTGATGCCAAATCATGACGATATACCCATCTTTTTATTCACCATATTCACTCTGGCATCTCATCCCGATCACCTTCAGGATCTCAGCTCTGCTCGCTGCACGCTAACTTTTCTAAACCCCAAATTCATCTCAGATTTCTGCGGATTTCCCTGCTGCACTCTTTGTTCTCTGCACTCCGGTTGCATTCAGGCGTTATCGTGTTAAAGCCGTGCCTCAGATCCGAGTTATCGTCTTTGCTCTCAATCATCCTCCTCGCCTGCTTTCTGAATATCAAAACTTTTTATCCCTGCATCAGGACTTTGGCAGCCTGAATCAACGCTCAGCCTCTGAAGCTGCAGAGATTTATGAATCATGTTCAATTTTTAATCAGGTTTATAACGCATGAATGTTTGTAATTTTACCCCTCAAATGGCTCCCAATACTTCCAAGTGGCGTGTTACATCAAATCTTGGAGAAAGTTGATGCCTTCAGCCTTCAGAGCCCATTAACTTTTATCATTAGGTTTTCTTTAACTTCATGAATATATTAGGTTTCAATCCAGCCGCTCTGGCCATGCACATGCTCTTAGTCAAGGTTAGCTTGTGCTCATTTGGGGGAAATTAATCATTTTGATGTATGGTTTAGAATTGACTGCTTTCCTGGGACTTGTGTGACTGGAGTAACAAAGCAACTTGCCATTAAGCAATCCTCAGGCTGTGTATACGCTGGGCCTTCACCTTTAAGACTTCCCTTATGTGTGTTGAATACCTGCTTTTAAAAGAAAAGCCTGTTCTCCTGTACTCAGACATCAGTAACCATTGTGTCATGACTGCATCACACACTTTGTACACTACACTAAATCTCACACTTATATATGGTCTCTTTTTTAATCTATTGAATTATTAAGTGCCGCAAGCCATTATTCAACGGAAATGAACTGTTACTATCTACTGTTACATGTAATGGACGCACTTTAAGATGAACCTTTATTAATCCCCATGGGGAAATTCAGTTGTACAAGGCAGCAACAGGGTAAGCGTGAAAAAACAGGACAGCAAAGATTCACACAGATTAATAAAAATCAAAATCTTGTAGTTTCTGCAACCCAAGAAAGCTTTGCAAAGATTAAGTTACACATTTAATTATAAAACTGGCATCAGGAGAAAATAAAAAAGCTGAATATGAATATGACGTTATTTATTGTCCACTTGGAGGCAACTGATTTAATTTATGAAGGGGATGTGTCCAAGATGTTACCAAACTATCTAGCAGACATGGAGCCAAGACTTCATTCTGCTATGTGTTTCTGGCAACCCGTCAAACATAAGTCTAAAGTAATATTGCTTTTGAACGCAATACGGAGGGAAGAATCTGGCTCTTAAGCTACTAAATGTTGTCAACTTTATTTGTCTCCAGTTTGATGTTAGGAAGGACTTTTTTTGTTGCCGAAAACAACTGCTCACAGCTGCCTTAAACAGCATCAGTGACAATGAACCAAATCACTCGAGTTGCCAGTTGAAAACCAAAACAATAATTCAAAACATTATACATAGCAGGTCAGGTGAAAATCCTCATTCTCATAATTCGCGTTATACCCATAATAACTTAATTATTCTGAGTTATAAAAATGTATTGATTAGTGCAGCTTTCAACGAGCACTCCACTGATCATCGCTGCTCCTAACATTCATGATTGACAGTTTCAAAATAATGTCAACATTGATGCAGCAGAACGAGATACATGGACAAGTTACCATCTTTTCTACCATACTTTTCAGAACTAAGGGTCTACATTACCCACAATGCAACGTGACAGCTGCCAGTTCGTACAAGATGTGTGTTCTACCAGGATAATAACGCCTCCAACCCCAAGCATACATGAGGATCAGGGTCCAGGCTCTAGCTCACTTCCTTTTAGTACTACACCAGATTCTTTTCATTTTCATTCTATAATCTTCATCCCCAAACAAAACTGACTCCATCACTTGAGGTAATTCGTCAGACATACAGATCCCTAAGGAGCAACAGGAGGCTTTATACTGTACAACTACTTATACAGTCCTCTCCAATACTTGTAAGCAGACTTTGATGTGTTAAATTGACGGTGTTTGACCTTAAAGATGCATTCAAAACTACTTTTCACATTACAATACGTGTTCAAATACTAGAATACCTGGGACACAACAGTCTCTAGGTGTAACTCTGACCACAGGTTGTTCACTTTCACTTCTCCCCTATGATCCTGCAGACACACACTGCTGCAGCCGCTCCTCTGAACGGTTTCTCTGGCAGACTTGACATATCGAGGTTGGCAGGTTTGTTTCCGCCCTCTTTCTCAGAGCCGCTCTTTGGTTGCTCCCCTCAGGCTGCGGCCCAGCACAAGGGTTCCTATTGTCAGGGCCTAATCCAGGGGCTACACAGCTTTAGCAACATGGTGGGATAAAAGCCCATCAAACCACTACTTTATGGGGGCAAATCTTTCCTAATCCCTCGCTTTATCTAAACAAAAGGAGAGAAACAAGAGGATAGAAAGAAATTGTGCAGACACAGGGCAAGACTGGGAGCTAAGATGCAAAGAAGTAGTTTCACTGGAGAAGCTAACCATTTTTGACAGGCTTTCACTAAAGGATTGACAAAAAACGGACACCAGGATTCCTAAAAGGGCCGTACAGGGTCTATTCTCTTTTCCAAAGTTAAGCTTTAAGATCCTTAGAGGGATATGTCGAAATTAGTGAGATTAAATTCAAAAAACCTTGACTATTAAGAGGACTTGGCAGGGGGCACCTGTCAGATTTGGATGCTATAAAAAAAAATCTCTACACGGTTGCTGTAAACAAGCGAGAACTGTGTGATCTTGAACCTATTCTCTACTCTTTTCTCAGACAGGGAAAAGGGAGTATGGGAATTTCTCTTTCTCGTCATACACACCGCTTACGAGATCTGCTCCATCACACCGACTGTGTGACCCCGACCTGTGTCCGAACCACGCTTACTTTCAAGATGACCCAGCAAGAATCTGTTCACTTTCATGTGTGGGAATTCTTCAAAAGACGCTGAGTGACGGCTACACATGACGCTTTCCAATCCAAATCTTGTTGGAGGCTATACAGTTCTTTACCATTGTTTGATCCTTGTAAATTAGAAAACCCTGTAACTCACATGTTCTGTACGTACGTGTATGTTTCAGGTACAAATCCCCTGACCCCATTTCATGTCTGCTGCCAATTCCAATTTCTATCTTTGCTCTGTGGCAACTCGCTTCAAATCCCGAGTGGCGCATCTGCAAATGACTCTGTGAGTTAGAGGCTCCATTTTCTGCCACAGCCCAAATGCTCCACCAGAGGACCATTTGCAGCCCGGCGGTCAGACAGCCGAGCGGAGATTGAGAACAAGCCAGTTCGTTCTGGCTCTATGTACATAAACCACCACAGCCGGGGGGGTTTTAGCGTGTCCCTCGCCCTCTCAGGTACATGAACAGAAACACAGAAACATACATAATTCACCACCTGACACTGTCCTCATCCACACAAAACAAAGTCCAATTCTTTCAGAAATGCAATATACACCATGAAGGAATTTGATTAACATGATACTTGTCTGACAGTGCGCCCCCTGCTGGTCTGAGTCAATGCCTCCTGAATGGGGTAATTAAGAGATAATAGGCTGGGGATGCTCGTCAGGGACCGAGTGATTAGTGATTCATTACATGAGCTTAGAAGGAAGAAGAGAGGAGGGAAGTGGTTGGGTTTCGGTGGGTTTTTCGGGGGGGAATACTGGAACAGCCTGACGAATTGCCATTGGATTTATCTGGGGTAATTAACTATCACCCAGGGAAAGGGCCGGGCCGGGGACTATCAGTAACAGCAGAGTCACACAGGAGGGACTGACTTTAGTTTCTCTTCTCGGATGCAAGTACTTCTAATGCTGCTTTGTGTGTTAAGAAAACTACACTGAACAAAAATATAAACGCAACACTTTTGTTTTTGCTCCCATTT
>CALSBZ010046769.1:76440-98023 GCA_943591055.1 Gobionotothen gibberifrons
TGTGTGTGTGTGTGTGTGTGTGTGTGTGTGTGTGAGAGAGGAAGTGTAGGACTGGCAAGAGGTACTGTTGGGGGGGGGGTTGTGGTTTGTTTGTGCTGTCCTTTAGAAAAAGAGCTTACGAGTTCAGCAGAAGAAACGCGGGAAGCTAATGTGAAGATTTAGGACTTTCTCCGAAGCTTGGCCCCGTCTAAGCTCTGTTTGCTTGAGCCGTTTGTGGGGTCCTGCTCACACTAAACCCAGATTAATAATCCCCCCATATCCAACCAGCCCAGACACCGGCTCCCGGCCTCGCTGTCCTCACCCCCACCCCCCCCCTCTCTTCCCTGCCTTTTCTGGCCGCGATCGTCTCCCTTGCCTAATCCAAGTCCGCTGCCTCTCATCTCGCTCTTTATCTCGTCTAAGTAAGCACCTTTCTCATGGCTCCTTTCCATGAGGGGGAAGCAGCGGGAGGAGCGTAAATATGTTTTCCTCCAGCTCCCCTCATTGCTCACTGACCTCTGTGAGGTGTTTTTATCAGAGCGACTGCTAAGCTCTGAGATTGCTTTTAGCCAGGTTCACCAGGGGAGAGTAAGCCTGGCTTTAATGGCTCTGTATTGGTTTACATGCCACCCAATGAACACACAGACGATCGCTGCTTATTGTATTAGGCAAATATTTCAACCATTAACACATTAATGTAGCAAAACAAATAGAGATGGAGTCTTTGTTTATCTCCTTAACAGACAGATGGAAAGGCTAAACAAAACTAATTCATTTTACTTTTGTTTGGAGGCAGTTAATATCTTCACCATCATCTTGTAAGATTTGATTTATTTTAAGCGAATATAAAAAAAAAGCTGTAATCCAAATGTCTCTCTACAAATGAAGTACAGATGATTTGCTGAAATTGCATACTGGCACTTTAAAATATGATCATTAACCCACCCCCACAACATGTGTATATATGTATAAGGGACATGTACTGCAGTATTGATCTTTATTGGATTCAATTACACTGCTGTGTGTTTCTGTTATTTTCTCCACACCACCTGTCCACCTCCTTAAAGGGGACCTATCATGCAAAATGCTCTCTTGTACGTCTTTTATACATGAATATGTGTCCCTGGTGTGTCAGGGAACTCACCAAGTTTCAGAAAACACAACCCTCTCTCTTTTCCTCCATACCCAAATCTCTAAAAACGGGGCTGCAACGGATCTGATACAGACTGATCCAGATTTGAATTCCTTTCTACGTCACAGAAGTGGTGCTCCGCTTAGTGGTCAACTCTCCACCTATCAGGGGAATGGGGGGTTGGGCCACGGCCGGCCATTGCCGCTCGAAAGCGCTGGAGACGCTGTAGTACATATGCCAGGCCTGTGAGTGGCGCTGTAGTCTGCCACAAAAGCAGCGAAGAAGACTTCCCGCCCATAGTTACCATGGTTACCCTTCTGTTTATTCTCCGCTGTGGCTCTTTTTCTCCCTCCCCGAGGCAAGCGTTTGCTCCCGCTGCTGTTATTCAATGCAATCCCTCCCTCGCTGTAATTCTCTCCGGTTAGTCCACCAGCAGATGACAAACACCCACCTCTCCACCTCTTCCAAGGAACGAGGGGACCGTGCGGCAGAGTTTCAGTTCGATTTTTTTTCGCTGGTCAACATGTCCGTTAAAGTTTAAATCTTCCGGACAAAATTAGAAAAGTGCCAAAGTGCCAAAGTGTCAAAGGGCTTCTTTGTTATTTATTGAGCTTTAAAACAAATGAATAATGACTCTATATAATCATCAATTACAGACAGACAGATACAGATTTGAAAATAGTGTGACGTCAGTGACGAGGAGCTCCGCCTATATAACCAACTCTCCACCAATCAGGGGAATGAGAGGTTGACGTGGCATGGTAACAGCATGGTAACAGCATGGTAACATGACGCTCGTAACTCGGCCCCCTCATTTGCAGGGGGGCGTGGTCAGCTGCAGCTCATGCAAAGACAGGGTGGAGGAGAGGAAAATAGAGCGAAATGAGGCATGGATAAAATGCATGATCTGTTTGGTATTTTGAAGAAAAAAAACGTATAAATATACCTTATATAGGTATGGCCCTACAATATATTATTCAAATATAGCATGATATGTCTCCTTTAAATAATAAACAAAAGGGTATTTTGGGAGGGAGGCTGTGGCTCAGTGGATAGTGCGCTGAACTTTGAATCCGGGGATAGCAAGTTCGAGTCCCACTGCAGACAGCATGTCGTTGTGTCCCTGCAAGACACTTCACCCCAAATTGCTCCTGTGGGGATTGCCCACAGTATAAGCGTCTAACAAGTGACATGTAATAATGTATTTGAAAACTAGTTTAGATGGCCTTTTTACAAGATATTCATTCGCTTAAAAGCCATTTAACATTATATTGTTTCATGTTGATTAACTTTGAGAAGAGCAGAATAAAAGCCATGACACAGAAAGGCACAAACAGCCGACCGAAAGCAAAAGTGTCTGCTTCCTTCTGCTCTTCCCCAACTGCTGCTTTCCCAGAATCTCTCACAAGATTGCCACCAAAAGCCTCTTCATTCTCTCTTTTTTGTTTCCCCACCCTTTCTTGTTCCCTTTCTCCCATCTGGATCAAGGCTGAGAGAAGAATAACAAATGCATTTTGAGCCGAGAGAAAAGGGGGGATGAATCTGGCGTGCTAAACAGCCCGGCTAAACCCATTACCTAAGTGTTCTTTATCTTCCCATATGCTTTTGTTGTTTAATCAGCTTTGTATCTCTCCAAATCCTGGATTGAGATAACAAACAAATGGATGAGCTCAGTGTGCAGAGGAAGAAAGCCTTTTGGCTGGCACCTCCAACGCCACAGACCGTCCCGGTGCTGCACAGCGGTCAGCGCAGGAAACACACAACTGGGTCAGATTCTCTACATTTTTGGATCGGGCCAGCTTTCCAGTTCCCCCTAAAATACCTCCTCTACCTCCCCCCTGTTGTAAGGGAATGGACCCGGAGAGAGAGAGGGGGAAAGGGGGGAGTAAAGCCGGAGCTCACAGATTTGCAATCTTCAGCCACGATTTCTCTCTGCTTCTTCTACATAAGAAAAGGAGGATTCTAGATTATCTCTGGCACTCAAAAGCCAGGCAGAGTTGAAGACTCACTGAATACAGAGGGGACTTTAGTGCCAATGTGGACGTACAATAGGCACAATCTTTATCAGATTTACTTTTTGGGTTTCTAAAAATGTGTTTTGTGTCTGCCGCTGCAATATACCGACCATAAAGATCTAAAGGTGACCTAGTGAGAAAGAAACCCCCAGCACATTTTAAGAGATAAATGAAAAGCCCAAATATGAAATGTCTGCATCATATGTGTCCTCCTGCAATTTAATACAGTTTTTTTTATTATGTTGATATGTGGTGAGCTTTTCTAGCCTTTGTTTAAATCTTTATACTTTACATCTTGTGTTAAGTAACTTTGGCAAGTCATTTGTCAAGTGAGGCTTTTATGGCACAACATACAGCTACTATATTACCATACTTCCATCTGTATAAATTAGCACTCTTTTGCCTTTTCAAAAGAAGCTACATCCTGGTGTGTTCATTCTCAGAGGAACATATACTGTGAGAAAGAAGTGATTTAAAAAAGGGGAAAGAAATTACAAAGTTTACCCTTCAACCCGCAGTAACATATTTTTTGGCAAACATAACATCTTGCACAGAAATCTCTGAATCAGCCCGGTTGGAAAGGTTTTCTTTTTTATTAGCTTCTGCTGGTTTTTATAATGTAGCCTTTATTTAAACAGGTGAAAGCCCCTTGAGATCAAAAGATCTATTTTTCAAGGGTGACCTGCAGCACATTAGCACAACAGAACAACAATAAGGATGACATACAACATAATGTACAGGGTACAGTTTACAGACTCTATTTACAGTGGTAGGTACCATGAGTAACAGCATGTCACCCAGCCGAGTTTTAAAATGATGTAGGGGAACCAAAGTGCTCAGTTTTAAACATGTATGCAGACTGTTCCATGTTAGTGTTCAAAATCCCTCAATTAGAAAAGTAGAGACAGCAAAAAGAAGTCTCAACACACCAGAGTTTCTGCAAGACATGCCTAATCTATGAGAAATACAGAAAACAAGACCCCATCTCTGTTAATTTAGTTTGACATTTACCCGTTTATTATTTATAAACAGCAAAGTGTAGCAAAACAAAATCACGGTGAAGCAGGCACACACATGTTTGGACAGTTCAACCTGGTCATAAGTATACAGTCGTCTTGGGGATTCAACACGTTGTTGAGGGCAACTCAATACTATCAAAGGAAACTGTGAAAATATCCCTTGTCAAGGTATCGAGGGCTCAGAAGTTCCTCCGAGTGACACCTGAACTCATCTTTTCAGAAACAACGCAAACACACGCACAGAAACAATTCAGTTCAGAAGGAAGTGATGATAAGAGTGGGTGATGGCGACCTCGATGTGCATCTCACAGTTGAATTCCCCCAGGGTGGAGGGGCTCATCGCCCCTTCTTGTTCCCCCATTCAGCTACACACACAGACACACACACCCACCCCCAGCAATACACACACACTCTGGGAATGCTGGGGGAAATAGCCCTCATTTATTATTGCCACACTCCCTCGTCTCGTCCCCCTCGGTTCAGCGGGTGCGCCGCCAAAGCACGTCTTCCACCGCCAATGTCACACAATTACCTCTTAACTGCTCAAACAAATAGAGCGACCCAGAGAGTGACATCAAATCAAAACTGTCACAGGTGATTGAGTCTAGTCATCAAGGCAGCCCGCCCGCTACCTGTCAGGAGAGTGAGGGAATGAAGGGAAGAGGGAGAATGTGATAGTAGCTTTATAATAGACCCCTAATAATGTATAAACGCCCCCTCTCTTCTTCTTTTTTTTTGCTCCACTCCTATTAAAGTTGGGCACAGAGTGCACGATGCCCTCCTTTTCAGCCGCTCCGCTCCCTCTCGGGACTCAGGACGAGAGAAATGGCTGTGAATGAAGTAATGATAGGGGAAATGATAGAGGGGAGATTGAAATTTCCATCCTCTGTGAACCATGCCGGCTCTGCTCCTGGAAAGACATTGGATGCTAATGGGGTTAGATCACTCGCATGAGAGTTTGAGTCCTGAGTGATGTTAGCTGTTGATACTCCAGACAAGAAAAACATCACTTTAAAGAGGGAAACTCCCTTAAGGTTTGGGTATAGAGTCCCCAGACTCCAGATACTACCGAACAGGAAGTCACCGATGGATCCAGACAGCGACTGATGGATTTCATGTTTGATACAGAGGACGCAGATAGGCGAGTGGCGCATCCCAGAGAAAAAAAAACCCTGAGAAGTAAAGAGTGTGAGGGTTGAGCAAGAGCAAGCCAAGGGGACATTAGGGACATGATGATGTTGTCAGTGTCTGATGTAAATTGGAGAATGACACAGTCAACAGACACGGCTGGATGCTCGACCACGGCAACACGCCCGGGCTGTGACACTGACAAATGGAATATTTCAGAGGACTTAATCAGAGGAAATGGGGTTTGGTCTGCAGGTGACACAAGTCCCGCTCCAGCGCTCACAAAGAGAAAACTGATTGCCTGCCTTGAAACCCCCAACAACTCTCCATTTCTCCAGTGTGTGTGTCTGTCTCGGAGTCTCGCCGTTTCCCTGTCCTCACGCGCCTCAGTCACTCCAATACAAGAGGGGGGTTCACCATGAGCATGTAGCTCAATTAGATTCAATCAGAGATATAGCCTGTGAATGCCGTGCCAATAAATATGATGCAGAACTACTTCAATGTATAGTTCTGCAAGGTTCTTCAGATATATAGTCTGTATTGTTGTTGTTGTTTTGAGACTGCATGAGGCTTGATTTAAGCAAGAGTCAATGAAGAATACAAAAAGAAAGTCTGTGAGGGTATGCTTAGGCACAGCAGTGCTTTGAGCTTAATGCCAAGGTCAACAGGCTCACAATGGCAATGTGAAAACAAAATCAACGTTTACCATGTTCTCCATGTTGAGTGTGTTAGCATGTACTCGTTAGCTCTAAAAACAGCAGAGGATGATGGTACTGTCTGTAGTTCTTTATGTATTAAAGCATAAAGCAAAATATTGGGCTGAGGTTTTGCCATGATGATGGTGTTAAATAAAAAGTTAGGAGAAAACTAAGGTAGCTAAATATATCCTGAGGGCAGGGGAGCCGTAAGGGGGTGAAAAGTTAGGAAGATTCTAAGGGCCCGTGACTGACAGGGGCCCAAACTATTTTAGAACATTAAGAAAAAAATGTTTAAGTAACCAATGTGATTATCTTTTCATGGGGCCCAACATCCCTGATGGCGCCCCTGCCTGAGGGTAGTTGTATTGCTGTAACCGATTTAATGCCAAACTAGCCAACAGTGGTATTTTTTTCACAAATGTGGATCAATGTGGATCAACAAAAATGGGATTCTTCTTCTAGGAACAAATCCAGTAGATACATATTCCCCTGAAGAAGTGAATACTAAAACCAGCTAAGCCTAACAATGCTATACCAGAGAATCCATTGAGTCATTAGGATTAATCCCCTAAGGACAATTCGTCTCTGTACAAAATTCTATGAAAGTCCATCCAAAAGTTGTTAAGAGATTTCAGTATGGAGCAAAGACATCTATCCCTAGAGCCATGCCCGCAGGATGGCTAGAAGTGAGTGTGCAGAAGTACTAAAAAGTCAACATAAAGCTACATACATTGTTGTATACGGACATGTACTTTAGAGCAGTGGTTCTCAACTGGTGGGTCGCGGACCCGTTTTGAGTGGGTCGCATATGTGTGAGTGAAAGCCAAACTTTTATTTTGAAGGCACGATTTTCTGACGGTGTTCATTAGGCGTGCGTTGGACTGGAAGTACCGGAGACCATAACCGTTTTTGTCACGTAGTGATCATCTTCTCAATAAAACATATTTGCTGATGTTTTTTCGAGTCTTCTGGCCAATCAGAATCAAGATTGTTGCCGGAAGTCCCCATGGAGAATAACTTTGCGGTAACTACTCCATGGGTACAACTTCAGATCAAAAAGAACACATAATGAAATATGACCCCGGGTTTGATGATTGACAGGTCACAGAACAATGGAAGCTATCTACCCTTACCCACAATTTAAAGTAATTCACACAGACTATCTCCTCTTTACTCTTCTCTCTGTGTGGAGCAGCAAGTTCAGCTGTCAGAACAAAGTGACAAACAAACAATGGCATACAATATTATTAATATGTCGGGTAGTAATAGATTTATTTATTTTCTTCTCAGAGTGTACCAGAATGTGTAGTTTATATGTTAGTATTTCAAAAAATCTCCTGTGGGAGAATCCCCCCTTCTGGGGAAGGGTTTTCAGCATGTGTGCCTTTTTGTCTTATACAGTTCAGCTTTGATTCCATCATCTCATTAAACCTTTTTTAAAAGCATACTTTAGTTCTGTGAAGAGATATAAGGGATATATGCACTGTACTTCACTTTATATTGTATGCTGAAAAGCAGCGTGTATATTACAGCACGATTTTTTTGTTGAATAGATTTGAGTGGTTCAACATTTCGTGTCACGATTTATTGACAAAGGAAAAAGTGGGTCCCGAGGCCTGACCAGTTGAGATCCACTGCTTTAGAGTACATGGTTATGCACAATATCATTGTGCCCCACACACTGCTCGTCTCACCTCGCCTCCATTGTAACAGTGGCAGGTGTACTGTGTATGTGCGTGTGGGGAGTGTTGCAGTAGAAAATTCCACTGTAGTGCCCAGTACCTTAATGTACCTTAATGAACTGTGGGCTAAGCCCCGAATGTTTCCAGGTCCAGGAAACACACCCTGCACAACACAGAGGTAGATCTTCAGTGATAGATCTCCCTGCTCATAACCCTGGACAGTCGAGGGCATTGTGGAGAAAGAGAAAAACAGCAAGAGCAAGGGGAACAACATTGGCAACAACAGGTGAATATAAAACCTCTAGGAAGAACTTTCTGAAGGCTACTTCACTGTCTAAGACTAAAACCGAGAAGTGAAGTAGTAAAGATCTTAAAGTTTTCGGACAACATGCCAAGCAAAACTCTCCTGCTGGTAATTAGCCTGGTAAAAGCCTAAAACTGCCCCCCTGAAAGTAACAGCAAAACCCCCAAAAAACTGAAATCCATCTCCTAACCCCTTTGTTTCCAGGACCGGGCATGGCAGTGCCACCAGGAGCTGGAGGTGATTTGGAGCCTGAAGTCCAGTAGCCCCACGCCGGGTATGAATCACAGCAAGGGGCCGCTGCCCTGTCACAGCGGCTGCAGATCAATGATAATTACCACCTTGACACGAGTACGCTTATTACTGAACAGGATCAGGGACAGGGGCCCGGGCTGTGGTGGCCGTAGGGCCCGATCGATACTCCAGGAATAATGGCTCTCTGGGGCCCTAGATTGGACTTTGCCACTAAACAAGCCATTACAGCCGCACGCATGACAGCTTAGGTCTAGATATGCGTCCTAACTCTCCTTGTCCTGGAGGCCTCTCTCTTAGAGCCCGCCTCACTATGGCTCCCACATGCCTCAGTACTCAATCTTGTCAGGGACCGTTATGGGATGGCGAGACACATGCCTCTGGCTTTGAGACGTGTTAACCAGAAGTGAGTGATTGGGGGGGGAACATGCTGCTACAACACAATGTGCTCCTGTGCAACACGCCGGTGAGAAGGGGCCTTGCAATGTGACCTGATGATTGCCACCGAGTATAGAGATCAAACACAGGCGCAGCGGTGTGTGTACACGTGAACATTCACACACAAACAACACACAAAAGCGACGCATCAACGCGTCTAAGTGATGCTGATCCGTCTATGGCAGCCCTCATCTTCTTTTCTCTTTGATTTTTACCATTTCCCTCCTCCAGATCCCTTGTTTTTTTCCCCTCTCCTTTTTTAATCCGGTCATACCTGTAATCGGGCTCTGCGACAGGAAACTTCAGAGAATCAATTAGTCGTCGCCTCATCCGGGAGCCAAGACGATTCCTCTCGACTTGAGCCGCAAACTCCTTCTATCAGGAGTCATTCTGCCTGCCTAACACCCAGACTCCTCTCTCCTGAGCCCGGATAGGTTTGACTCTAAGCCTCTAAAACGTTGACAACCCAAAGCGCCTTTCTCTCGGCAAACCCTAACCGCCTGCCTCACCCCCGGCCTCTTCTCCTCTTTCTCACCGTCGTCGTTGCTAAATAAAGAAGGATTTGTTTTTCCCCCTCCACGGCAGAGCTGTGATAATGATGCCCCCGTTACGGCGTTTCATCCACAATTTAATAAACAGTCCCTTTTTAAAAAAAAAGAATTCAAACTACGCTAAAACTTGATAAGAGTGGATATAAGAGAAGCTGGTGACTCTGGGGGGGCCTTCCTTTGTCCCGGGGGAAAGTTAGCCACTGAAGAAGCAGCTTTGTGGACGCTGTTGTTTTTAAATGCCGCCACATGGCACAAAAGGAAATGCAAACCTGGGACTCTTCAGCCGGCTACAGCGGGCCCTCGAGTGGAGACTGGAACAAACAGAACATTGAGGGGTCAGATTTAATCCCCCCCGCCCCTGCCTTTTGTATTCAGATTAAAAGACTAAGGAGGATTTGCAGGAGCCGGGAGTCTCTTGTTAAAAGACTGTGTTCTCCACTTAACCTGCAATTTACCTGTCACTTAAGCCTGCTGCAGAGATCATCCACACCTCTGCCAGTGAAAGGGGCTGTTATTTTTCCCTCTAAAGAAAGGCTTTATGTTCACTCGAGCATAATGAATTCCCTGACAGATGCTGATTAAAGCAGCGGCAGTTTGTGAAAGATACTTAACACTTTGGAAATAAACAGCAGGGACATTGCCACCACACACACACACACACACACACACACACACAGAGACGTGTACTTCTAATAAACCAGAAATCACTGGTCGGCCAGTTGATGATGAGGTTGAACTCGGTGTGTATTCTCCAGAGTGCCGTGAAGGAGATGCCTGCAGGAGACGGAGCCCGAAACACGTCGTGAAGCTTGTTGACTTGATTTGTATTTACCAACCCTCCTCATCTGCTCTACTGACAAATCTTACCAAGAAAACCTGACCTTCTTGTTCCCCCTCCGTAACCCTCTCACAGAAGCATGATTCATTTCCCCCAAAGCAAAGTCAGGGGATGAATGAAACTGCCGCCATCATTTCATCCTCTCCCGCGAGTTGTCTTGCCCTCAGCTGGACGGCCATAACGTGGCTCTAAATCTTCCTCCTGAACAGAACTCTGGGTCCACAGTGGCAGTAAAGTGGACCATTCGTTTTCACAGCACAGCCATAAGGAGTAATAGGAGTGATGTTGAGACATTATCAGTCACTCAGTGCCTGCCAAAGCTCTGTGAGCTGCCCCTAAAAAAAAAAAAAAGCATGTGCAGATGCCCACCACAACTCTTGATGGAGCTTTACACAAGTCTTTGATACGTTCTTTAATCTCCACTAAACTATCCCACTGGTTTTAACACCCTTACGCATTAGCCTATGTCTTATAACTTAAGAGTTTATAGTTATGTGCTAAATTTAGACGCCCTTTTCTTAAGACTCAAGGCAGCTTGGAAGCTGTGTGCATACAGCGTGCAAAATTATAAACCTTCTGAAACGCTCATTGTTTTAGAAATCAGCACCTTGACTGGCCATTGAGCCGTAACAGATTAGAGCAGTTTGCAGGAACAATCATCTGGATGGTGGAGATAATTTTGCACTTTGTTTGTGCGGACACTCAAACCAAAAGGAAAGCGAAAGTCTTTCAGTAAGCCCAAAGTTAAGGACAAGACCAAAAACTGGATCTGCTAGAACCCTCATCTTGATTTCTTTGTGTTAAAAGAAGATTGCCGTCTTCTGTGCTTTTATTTTTAGCACATTTCCCCTTCCTCTTTCTACCGTTCCCCTTCTTTTCTTCATCCCTTTTCCCCCCCCTCTGTACCCATGAGAGTTACTGTCGTTCTTCTGGATGAACCCACCTGTCCACCTGCACATCAAACCCATCCCCGGTGGGCTTCTGTGTTAAATTCCAAACTTAAAACCCATTACTGAGCTATCAGCCTGCTCATAATGCTGTCTAACGACCTCATTTCCCTAAGTGTTAGCCCTGTCAGTCACCAGAGGGCCTGTCAGCATCCGCCGCTCGTGTCCGAGGGTCCCGGCTGCATCACCGTCCACCTCCACTCAGCCCGTCCTCATCAAAAAACAGGATACACCGCTCAATCTCTGCTAACATGTCAAGGCAAAGTGACTGGGGACACAGGGGGTAAGAGACTTTGGAATGAAAGTGCCGGGTATTTCATTTACCATATCCACTCTATTAGTCAGAGCGGCACAGTCAATCAGGGCCCATTTTGATGCCAAGAGGAGTCAGGGGAGAGAGAATTGGGACACGGCAAGATGGCTGACGGTCACGGGGGTGGCTATTCCAGCTCAGCCCAAATCAGGAGTTGACGTATATAAAATGGATTATTACCGTTCGGATCCAAAACGTCAAAACGCTTGTCCTTGTTAACCGAGGAGCTGGGCACTGAGCATGTGCAGGGAGAGAAGTGACGAAGGGTTCGAAACTGAATGTGTGTGTGTGTTCGTGCATGTGTGTGTGTGTGTGTGTGTGTGTGTGCGCGTGCGTGCGTGCGTGCGTGTGTCACCCCCCCAGGTCTCCCAGCGTACCTTTCTGTGAAATCATTTGGTAAATATGGAAAGGGGCCCCTAGGCCACACAGGCCCGGCCCCTCTTTAGGAGTGGATAATTGACTCCTTTTGCCTCCGTGATAATTCATTGCTTGCATATGCCAGCTAATACATCAGCTGAAAACTGCCATGGCCCTCATCTCCCTTGACACACAGACACACACACCACACAACACACACACACACACACACACACCACCAGCACCCAGAGGAATGAGCGACTGTGGAGAGCATAAAAAATGGGGATGACAAATGGCAGCACTTCTAGATCTATGAATGAATTATGTCTCCTAAATACCTTGAGCAGAGGCAACTGTCAGCCAGCGTCTATACTAATCTGGGACAAAATATGACCAGCTCCGCATTAAAAGGGAGGGAGCAGGGCTGCTAGAGAATGAGGCGAGAAATGAACGAGCAATCAGGCCATTAAAATGTGCTGTCTGATTCAGCTTTGGTGGACATTTGCACATTTATCATGAGATGGATATATCCTCCCCCCTTTTGTCATTTTAATACGGCCCCTTCCATTGAAATAGATTAGGATTATTCCAACAGGACAGAGATATCATTTGTTTTACAATAGCCGAGTCAGCACTCACAACAGTCATTAGGAATTAGATCAAGCAGGGCCGCTGTTTGGAGGGACGCTTTGCACACTGAAAAGAAGGATAAAATTAATGGCACTTCACTTCAGGAGGTGGGATGTTAAACGCCTGTTCTACCCCGAGTCGGAAAGACAGATGGTTTATACGAGACGCCGGGGCAAACCAAATAAGAGCCGGGCCTGCGTGCGGGAAGTTCAGCGTGCATGAAACACATCGGGTCACTCACCTGGTGATGATTATATTCGTAGAGGAGGTCAAAGACACTGTCACCTTGCTATTGTTCTATCTTCTGGATATCTGGGAATGCGGTGTATTACCTGTGGGAAATGTATTTTTCAGGCGGCGGTTCAGAGACGACCTGGCATTGAATCGGGGGGCCGCAGGAGGATCGCTGCTTTCCCTCTGAAACACAGAGGGCTGCAGGCGGGAGGAGGCGGCAAGGACGCTGGAGCCGCCACTTTGAACAGCTAGAGGCCGCGGTGCATTCAGGGTCCAAACACCTAGGATGAGGGGAGAGTATAAAATTGAGATAAGAAATCCAGCCAACAAAAATAAGGACATACGCAGAATTTACACTGCTCTAAAGTCAAACAGGAACATGTGAATTAAGAGGTTGGACAATAGAGCAATGAATATATTTATCAATTGGAAAATCAGAAAGCCATTATTCGTCCCACAGTGGGTAAATGTATAGCGTCACAGCAGCAAAGGTTGATATAAAAGCTAGATACAAGGAAAAAGAAGGGTCTTGAAAATTAAATACAAAAATTAAAGATGTTGAAATCTGTAGCGATGAGGATTTTGAAACAACTTTTGGATAAATATTCTTATTAAAATTGGTTCCAGACATGTTTTAAGACGTAAAAACACTCCCCTATTGAAATACACATCTAGGATATGCAAATATTCTCATTTCAAAAGTTGAACAACAGATGGTTTTAATATAAAAATATAGTATTTTCTTTACAACATAGGGATGTGCAGCAAAACATATTTTGGTGAAAAGTGAAACCGTTTGTTTTGATATGTGGTCATTAGGCCTACTCGTGTAAAGTGCATGTTGCCTACCAAACTGTGTTGAAGGCTACAAGTCTATAAATCCGTTTGAAAGATAACAGAGACACTTTCCTGCTTTAGTTGTAAACAGCCATTGGCTTTAGTGCACATAGTGTACCTCAAACGAACATGTTGGGGGACTTTATATCTGTATACAGTTTTAAAGTACATTTAACTTGTTAATACAACTGCCTTGCAATAAGACTGAGAGGTTCTCTAATTCTTATATATCGTCTATCTCAATTATATCAATGAGGGTCGACGCAAAACAAACAAGACAGCAACACAAAACAACACTACAGCGTGCAAACAGTGGTTCAACACATCTTTAAACAGATCACAGAACAGGTGCAATAAAAACAGAAGACAATAACATTCATGAAGGAATTGATGTACTCTATTAGTTTAAGCTAGGCCTACTTAACAAAGTGCAAATGAGTGGGCTTTCTTCTGAGGACGGCCAGAGGACGACAGTTTTTCATGGTGGGTTAAAGTTTTCAAGTATTAGAGAGTAATGCACTTGACTTGACTTCGTCTTAATTTGAGATGTGATGTGATTGAATATGATATAATTAAAATACTTAATCAAAACAAGTGTCTTTACCTCGACAAGAACACGACCATCGTCACCAGGTGTGGAAACACTCTGAATGGCGATACTGCCCTCTAGTGGCAAAACCCAGTAATGGAGACCGTGAAATACATCAATGTTTTTCCCGTTGTTTAAATCTGGAAATAATCTTTATGTTGTGTTTTTTTTATGTATGTAACATGTAGAGAATAACCTGATTGTTAACGCAACTTCAACCCCTGATGAGGTGACCAAGATTTTATTAAAATTAGAGAAAAAGAAGAGGATGTGACTTAAAATGACACGTTTCTAAACTGATATCCTGTTGTCTTGACTACGTTATTTTGTACCATGCTACAGGATGCATTATGTATGTTTGCTTACATCAGAAGCAGTAGTGGAATTTAACAAAGTGCATGTACTTAAGTATTTAAGTATTAACGTTCTTGTACTTTAATTGAGTATTTGTATACTTCCCTACGGCACTATTGTACTTTTTGTCCTCTACAATTGTCAGACAGTTTTAGTTACTTTTTATACAATACAGATTCATATTATAAGCTAATACAAATACAATTATAAATAAACATTAACATATATTTATAGATTAACATAGCCAGCAGCAGTATATATACAGTAGTTAAAATAAGCTCCAGTTGTGATGAACACATTAATGCATCAATAATCACAATCCAGTCATTAAATATATATCATTCTGCATAACGTGTACTTTTACTTTCGATACTTAAAGTATATTTTGATACCAATACTTCGGTACTATTAAGCATTGCTATTTTAACCTTAGTATAACATCTGAGTACCTCTTCCACCTCTGCTTAAAAGACTCCATGAATACTAGCTTTTAATTTCACTATTACTGCTATCTTCTCTCCAGCAGGTGGAGTTATCTCACTCTAAGTAACTCCATCTCCATCAGTGGAGCTGGATTCTTTTATAAGAAGCTTCACGAATATTGTAATATGTATAATTATACAACAATACAAGTGTCAGCTGAAATGTAATTTATTTATATAGCTGTTGTATGTGATTCCAGTTCATTGTATGCACACTGAACACGCTCCTCGTTCTGATGGCAGCTATTTGCATAAAAGTAATAGACTCAGCCGCAGCCTTTTGTGATTCATTCAGCTCTCAGTGACACCCGTGTGATTATGAGCCCTCAGCCTCAATATCATTATTAAACTCGCAAATGATGACTTGAATGAGTGGGGTGGGATAAAAAAAGAGTGCCTCGCAAAGTACAGCTATTTTATGCATTTGTCAGTTATCAATGGCACATTTCTCCTTAAGTCACCATGGGATCATTACAATAAAGAACAATAAGAAAGATGCTGGTGAGACTTCACATGGTGAAATAGATTCAAGGGATTTTGGCTTCTTTACAGGAAACATGGAAGCACACAATACTTATTTTGTCATCATAACAATTGATTTGTGGCTCAGAGCAAGGAGCCCTATTCTACTTTTTGGGGTTTTCCATTTCCTGTAATGTGTTTTATATGTTTTTGTGCATGTAAATGGTCCGCAAAGGCTACAATCCCAAAGCTTTCTCTCCCACACACTCCCCCTTGCCCCGAAACCCCATAATAGGGCCCCTTTATAACAGTTTTCGTAAAAATATGCCAATATACAGTGTAAGATTATTATTGGTAGAAAAGTGTAAGCTATTTTAAGAGCGCTCCATTTGTGTAATCTTACCATCATGTCTTCTGTTTTATGCAAACATCTGTCTTAATATTTAATATAGTGTAGTCATCAATAATCCTTCCCTTTGATGATATAATTGTCCATGTCCATCATATCGGGGTGGTGAATGGATCTGATTGGATTAAAAGTTGGTGTGATATTCAAATCATATAAATGAGAGTGACAAGCATTGAGAACACCTATTTCATTGGCTGATCATAACTGGACAATAGATATAATGTAATGGCTGCTAATTATATCACTCGTCTGAATTAGTATTCCACATTAGTGTCTGTGTCAACCAGCCCTGCACTAAATTCATTTCACTTATCCATCCTTCAGAGCAGCATGATCTCATAGTTACTGAAATGAGCTCAGGTTATCAAAACATATCATCCTCGTTTATGGAAACACTGCAGTCATATTTCTAAATCACTGGTTAACCGCAGACATTCACACGGCCTGCTTGCAGCCAGTCTTAAAGCAATAACAGCAAGCAGTGTCTTTTCCAGTGGGTGAGTTGTCTGTGGGGATCACACTGTGTGTCTTTCTGTGTTTGTGGAAATCAGTTATATAATGATGAGTAAACAGAGCTTTCGCCTCTGCCAGCATCTGTTGGTTGAGATGCCAAGTGATGGGCAACATGTCAGGAAGGAGCTGTTTGCACTGCCGCAGCTGGCTTTTCTTAGATAACAAATTCATTATCTCCGCATGACGTGTACCTTCGTTACGTAGCCCGACATGTGCTTTTGTGTTTTTTATGGTGTCGTTAAGGTGCATGCTACACAACGAGTTCACTTCTTTAAAGGGCTTATGTTTATTTTCAGGTTCCTATTTGAATGTTGTGCCTCTGCTGTGACATGTCTCCATGCTTTAATGTTCAAAAAGCTCTTTCTTCTTCTCATACTGCCTGTGCTGCAGCACCTCTTTTCACCCTCTGTCTGAAACCAGAGCCCAGTCTGCTCTGATTGGTTAGCTGGCCGGCTCAATTGTGATTGGTCACAGCTTAAAGGTGTCCCGTCACTTAGCCTATCAAATACAATGTGTTGGAGCACTATAGATGCTTGAGTGTAATAGTGATGTCACTATGTTGAGGAAGTAAAGAAAGGAGTACAATGGAGGCGTTTCTCTCTGGATGGCACAGGGATTTTAACCTTTGCAGACCATTTGCACAAAAAACTATTCAACACAGGAAAGGGAAAAGCCTTTAACCTTAAAATCCTCACCAAGGTTCTTGAACAGAAACACCATAAACAGCTGATGATCAAATAACATTTCAGCTTTATTTATAAAAAAGGAAAGATGCCACAAACATGTATTGACGTCTGCAGCAACAACGACACCTAATAATAATTTGTTCTTGAATACCCATCTGGACACGACAGATTACTCACTCAGCAGCGGTTGCAAGCATTTAAAAGCAAACATTATAACACTTCTCTTAAAGCGTGTGAAAAAAACACATGGATGGTTATTTAGTTTACACAGGAACAGCTTTCATGACTCAGAGAAGCTTGGCTGGATATTTTCTCTTTTAAAGGAGGTTGATAAGTACTAACCACAGTCGATCCAGTGGGTGTTTTAAAAGAGAAGTGCACAAACAGGCACTTTAATTAAGGTATCATCTCCTGTTTCTGGCAATGTACATCCTGGGATTTAGCAATACACGTTCAACAACAAACTGGAACACATCGAAGAAGCTACAATCATAAATAAATAAACATTTCCATCCTTGAAATGTAAACACTTGTTTGCAATTGAACTGTGCTATAGTCACTTTTATGTCAAAGCCTACCATTTTATAGCCGTCCCAACATGTTATCTTTACAAGGTCTACGTTATTTCTATCACTTAGTTTTTTTGATTTGCTGCTACACATTTTTTATCCATGTGTGTACGTATTTCTATTCTATGTTTCTTTTTCATTATTGCTTGCCTTTTTACCTGCTAGGCCACTTCTGCTGTTACACTGTCAATGTTCCTCTTCTGGGGAACTAATAAACAAATTCTGATTCTGTTAACAGCAAAAAATAAAGCAAACATCAATGCTCAGAAGAAAGTCCATGCTATGTAGAGGAAGTGTTCTGCAGCATCTGTATGGGACTGCTCAGCTTCCTGTCAGAGGTCACGGCACCCTTATCTCCCGTGACACCCTGACCTGACATCTCAGACATGTGCAGCTCCCCGGCTCCATCTTGGCAGCCGGTGGTGTCCCCCCCGCGGCTGCAGTTGGACTTGTGAGAGGAGCTGGGGGAGTTGGTGGGGCTGAGCTGGACGGCCGTGGTGTCCTGCAGCGTGTGCTCGCTCGTCTCCATCTCAAAAGCTGCCGTCCCCATCCTCATCAGCCCCCACTTCTCGCCTCCTTTAGCCTTGGGGGCCATGTTTGCCGGGGGCCTCCTGCTGCCCACACAGCACCCTGTGAAAAAGCCCAATGCTATCAATAAAAGGAGAGGTCCGATGATGATTGGGGGGTTTCCTGAAGGCATGAAGGTGCCAAAGGCGAAGGCTCCCACCAGGGTGATGTTGATGCCGGCCAGCATGATGCACAGGCCGCAGGCGCAGCACAGGGCCGGGGAGGGCAGGCTCTGATGCAGCAGAGCGCGTCTGGGGGTCTTCTTGGGGGCACATGGTTTGGAGGTTTTTTCAGGTAGCACCATGTCTCGTGAAAAGATTTCTGAGACCCACAAAAGATCAGATGATGACTGAACTCATCGCCTAAGAGAGAGATGAGGGTGATGATGAAGAGGCTGAAAATGGAGGGCAAATGTAAGAAGTTGTAAAACGCTTAAAATATTTTTTCTATTTTGAAAATGAAATACATTTTTTTTTTTTTTTTATCTTTAATTTGATTTCAAAAGTTATTCCTAAAATGCTTCAAAACATCTCCATAAATGATTGAGTCGCAACAAGTAAGAAAAAAAGAAACACATAATGCATGTGGCAATAACATGCACTATGAGCAAAACGGCAGCTATCATTAGAACAGAAAACATAACACTTGAATCACAACTACAATTTTCTTATCTACTGCTGCCAGACATGTACAAATACAAATTGTACAAAGAGACATTTAAAACACACACACAACAACATTGTTTTGCCCTGCTGTCAGTGTCACTTACCTCAGATCAGAGCATCATGTTGTGCAGGAGTCTGTGAGATCTGTCCCTCCTGCAGGTGAGCTGCAGAGTGAGAAGCTGCTCACACACCATAGCTCGTTATAATGAAAATGGACCACTAGGGGTGCTGCAGAGCTCTGAAGCAAACCTTTCTAACCAACAATGGCAAAGAAGTGATTAAGTGGGTGCATGTGTGTACTGAATACATCTACATACACCAATGATGCATTGAGGAATATCTGCAGTCTGTAGACATTCAAATACACATGGTGGTGTTCATGTGTTATTACTAGGGCCGGGACTCGATTAAAAAAAATAATCTAATTAATTAGAGGCTTTGTAATTCATTAATCGAAATTAATCGCATTTTTAATCACATATAAATAAAGCTGCTGGATTCTTTTTGTCACTTTTTGGGCGATTTTTTCGGTTTTAACGATTAATTTGCATTTTTACTTTCCTACGGTTTGTGAAATGGCTGAACCGAAAAATCGCGATTTAAAAACATTTCTAGACTCCGCAGATTTGTTTTGCTTTAAGGTACTCCGTAGCTTACTCTCTCACAGTTCGTTCATGTCGCTGCAGCTGCTCCCCCGTGCTCCCCGCATCCATTTCCTTCACAGCGCCTCTCATTTTCTCTTCAGACATCATACTGTAGAAGCCGTTTTTGTTCTTGTTCCTTCTGTGGAACCTCCCGCCACCTCTTTGTCTTTACCATCCATCTTCTTTACAGCTTTTCCTGCCGTTTCTCCGTTTTTTCCCGCTGCTCTCAGCTCCTCCGTTTCCACTTCCTCATTCTTCTCCGTCTCAAACATTCCTGACATTCCAGAACGCACGTTTTTGTTTACACCAAACTGTCCATCCAAAGATTGTCTGAAGTCATGCACGTTAGTTGGTGCTCCAGTATAATCGGTACGCCTGAAACTCATCCAGTGAGAAACGTTCAGCTGTGCAAAAATAAGTGCGATTAAAATGCGTTAATTTTTTTAACGTGTTAATTTTTGTGTAATTAATTAATCTTAATTAACGCGTTAAAGTCCCGGCCCTAGTTATTACTGCTTCTTTAAATGTAAGCTCAAACCATGATAAAAGTATATTTGCTGTTAGCAAGAGAGGAGAGCTCATGCAGGAAAATGCTACCCAGATACTCAGCTAAATGCTGCCGTGACGCCATATTAAGTTCCAAACCACATCAAGGATTATTTCGGAAACAGTATGGAGCTCAAATGCTTTTTCTCTTGCGGGGTTACCACAAGGTGGGTGAGTACCTTTTAATATGGGGCTTTTTTACACATACTCTCTCCAGTACAGGTTAGCTCTGAGTGTTAGCGATGCTTGCTAATGTAAACACAGACCATAGACCTTTCTCATTTCAAATTTTCCCCTCCTTGACTGTTCTCCTCGACTCCTATCCTCGCATCTTAGTCCCGCCCACAGGAGATGCAAGCGGAGGAGTCAAGGAGGGGAACCGAGGAGAGAGGAGTGGAAGCAACAGGCGTTTAGAGAAATTCAACATGGCGTGCTGAAATCGATTTCCGGGTCACTACCATGGATGTATTCTGAGTGAAAAATGCTCATGTTAAAATCTCAAAGCCGAAAGACGTCTCAGTTTGTATTTCTTATCCAATCAACAGCGCAAAACTACCAAAGTATCTGACTCGTCCAAATGCAATATGCGTTCCCCACACTGTCTCCGCTGAAGTCAAAATGTTGACTGTGGAGGAAATTCCACTTTAAAAACAGAAACAACCTGGTTGGCAAGAAATTAACAAATAATAGAAGTTTAAAGCAAAGTTGTGTTATTTAATAAAGTCAATAAAAGTCGGGGAGGATGTAGCGATTGAAGATGGTATTTTCACAGCTGGCCCGCAACTGGACGATGTGACACGATTTAGCGTCTGCATGCAAAGAATTAGAAGGAATTAATGTAATACAAAATATAAAAAGATATAGTCAAAATTATATATATATTATAAATTATAAGCACGCCATTTATAATTTTATGTTTTTGACAGAGATGAGAAACGACATAAAGGTGGTATAAACAGAAAGTGAAGATGGGTTGGGTAAGTGGAGAACGTCAAAGTAATGTTGATAATGCAACTGAATGGGGCATTTTGAATGTTAACTTTATGAAAACTAATTTGGAGAAAATAAAGTTTCCAGTTAGCGAAGAATGTGTTATTTCTTCTAAAACAGGACGTTTAAGATACATTTGAAGAGAATGTGAGATTTAAAGAGAAAAGTATAAATGAAAGAGTATGTGTTTGCTATGTGAAAGTATGAAATGGTATTAGATGATCTAATGAAAATAATAATAATAATAATCTATAATAATAATCTAAATCTGAGCGGTTAAGCAAGTTCAACACTAATACCTAAACATTTGGATAAAATGATTAATATGTTAAACAGCTTTAGAAAGTTTGAAGACATTTTGTGTCATGTTATTCCTTCGGTAAATGGCTACATGACAATTTGGCCTAAGGGGGGTTATACCATTTCAAAATATTTGATTTTGATAAGGTAGTATTTTACATATTTCTTATACTTTGTGATGTATTTTGAACATGTACTGTATGGGAGTTTAATGCCAAGGTGCCAAACTAAGCATCTGTGAGGATGGAAAGTGACAGAGCATTTAGATAACATAGGATATGGTAACAGAGAAACAGGATGAAAAACAACTTTTCAAAATTCACATTTAGTCTTACAGGAAGATTGGCCAATGATAACTTTAATACCAACTTCTGATTGATGATTAATAATAATCAAGGGGAAAATGTTATGGCAATTATGGTATTAAAGCTTTATACAGTGTAATCCTAATGAAAT
>CALSBZ010046769.1:99235-133821 GCA_943591055.1 Gobionotothen gibberifrons
GGGGGGGGGGGGGGGGGGGGGGGGGGGGGGGGGGGGGGGGGGGGGGGCAGATGGTGGAGGGCTTTGTATGTGAGGACCAGGAGTTTGTAGTGGATGCGGTGAGAGACGGGAAGCCAGTGGAGTTCTTTGAGGACCGGGGGGGATGTGATGCCATGATTTGGTGTGGGTGAGGAGTCTGGCTGCTGCGTTCTGGACACGCTGGAGTCTACTGAGGGAGGTGGAGCTGATGCCGTAGAGGAGTGAGTTACAGTAGTCAAGGGGGGAGGAGATGAAGGCGTGAATGAGTCGCTCAGCTGCAGGGCGGGTGAGAGAGGGACGGAGTTTAGCAATATTGCGGAGGTGGAAAAAGGATGTAGATGATGAAGAGGAGGGGGCCGAGTACTGAACCTTGGGGAACACCTTGGGTGACTGAGGCTGTGGCAGAGGAGTGGCTGTTGAGGTAGATGAAGTGGGATCTATCGGAGAGGATAGGACTGGAGCCACCTGAGTGCAGTACCTTCGATACCGATGTCCTGGAGTCGGGTGAGAAAGATGTTGTGGCTCACGGTATTGCAGGCTGCACTCAGGTCGAGGAGGATGAGGATGAGGATGTTGAGGGAACCGGTGTCAGCAGAGTTGAGGAGGTCATTGAGGACTTTGATGAGTCTCATGTGCTCATGTTCAGGTTCATTTTAGTGTTTAGTGCCTCTACTGAGACATGTTTACAGTGACTCAGAGAGAGAGCTTGCTTTAAAGACTTCCAGTAACCAGCCCTTCTATCAACTAAGAAGAGACTCTATTCATGGGCTGAAGCTCCATTGGGGATAGTTTTAGTCTGTTTGCCCGCTCATAGAGTCCTATTGTGAACCCGGAAATGTTGAGTACCCCAAAGTGTTATGTTAGAAATGTATTGTAGGGTCCCCAGCACATAGAAACTGTCGGATGCTAACCTGCATATATTGGGTAGTTTGGACAATTTGGAGCATAAATTGTGTTAATTAGCATTAAATGCCATTATAGCCACGTGGACAATCTTTAGAGAATAGAGAATAGAGGAGGGGGTGCTAGTGGAGCAGTCTGCGTGATCTGCCTGTAGGGAGGGACGGCCCTGACAAGATATAAAGCAAGGTATTATATTACATGACAGATGGAATATATAAATGTAAAATGTACAGTGAAGAGAAAAACATGTATAATAATAATAACCCCCAAAAACACTCCAAAATTGTCCAAATCAGCCATTTTTTAAATAATGTCCACGTAAACTATACATCCATTAATGCTAATGAATGAAACTTTGCCCAACATATGCAAGTTAGCATGTGCTGGAGACCCCACTACACATTTCTAACATAAAACTTTGGGGTATTGAACTTTTCCGGGTTCACTATGCTAACGACTACAAAATAATCTAAGTTGTAAAATACAAATGCTGCCCTCTCCCGTGGTTGAGCTTTTAGTCCGATGTTTTGTGTCCTGTTCAGCTTCCGTCTGTTGGACGAGAAGGAGGACGTGCTGATTCTAATTTTCCTTGAGGACATCCCGGCCCACCAGCTGTCTCCATACTACCCCATGAGAAAGCTGCTGAAGAAACGCAGCTACCTGAGCTGGCCGCAGGCCGGACAACACACCGGAGTCTTTTGGCAGAACGTGAGGAGAGCTCTGGAGGCGGGGGGCGCTGCCACTGAGACCACCGACCTGCTCACTGGACCATCAGCACGCTGACCATCTGGACCCGGGAGGTCACTGACAGGTCACCCTAATGGACTATGCAACGTTAGCACACACTGCATCGCATCAGCTTGTATCACAATGTCAGGTTGTTATTGTAGCTGTCACATGGCAGAAGATTTTATCTGGTTCCTTAGCAGTGCATGTTTTGTTAGTGTGTTTTTATACTTTACCTTTTGGTTTGATTTTATGGCACGCTTTTATTTTAAAGTCTAACATGTTTTAGTTTCACATGTATTAGCTTTTATGGCCTGCTTTTATTTTTGAAATAAATAATGCTATGTGATTTTATTGTATTTTCTTTAAGCCTTGTTGATCACCTAAAAATGCCAATATTCACAGACACCTGGGAGCCAAGATTAGCATGGGAGGGAATGGCTTTTAAACAGAACACACGGCACAAGCCGACACAGGGAGGAAGAAGAAGGACAGGGAGGAAGGAGGAGGATAAAGAGGAGGACAGGCGAACAAGGGCAGAGTCAGGAGAGGATGAAGGCAATATACGTGTGGAATTATATTTGCCATTTTAACACTTTACATGAATTGACATTTTAAACTATTTCCAACATTTGTTAAATAAAGCTGCGTATATTTTTGGAATTCATGCCTCTGTCATAATTGAACCTATTAAGGGAAGCTTTAAAATCGGTCCACGACTTACATTTAGGGTCCACGGGTTCCTCCCGCCCCTTAGCAGGAGGTTGCGTTGTCAGTGACTAGCTTTACATATGGTAACCTCAGTCACGGTTACCACACGTGGAACCAATATTTTGCTTAATTTATATTGTAGGCTATGTTGGAGTCAGTGTTTTAGAAGAGGTTTTAGTAGAGATGCATTATTATTTTAAACGTAATATTATTGTGAAGCTCCTTGATGCCAGGGTTGCTCTCCATGTGATTAAAATAATCCTCTGCTTATTACATAGCCAGATTAATGTATGTATATGTATATACTGAAGATAATAAAAGGTGTGATTCCTCTTGATTACATTTAACCGTGTGCCTCTCACATGTTTCAATACATTCTGTTAACAAAGCTTTGAATTGAGGTGCACAGAACCTGTGTTGGATCAGATGTGTAGTGATGAGGTTCCATCATTTAGTTTAAGACTAAAAGGTAAGAAAACTAATTATTTTGTGATGAGGTTGTTCCAGCAGCAGCACAACAGCAATATCGAGAATGTCAAGAAATACATAAAATAAGTATAAAACATCTAGGAATAGGAATCAAAGTAGAAATATACACTATAAGAGCAAATGGTATAGCGAAATTGCATAGCATCTGAACCTCCATAAAGTACCTCAAATGTGTTCAACTGAAACCCTGAAACTGTTACCAGATTGCAGTGCCCCCCCAATACATGTCTCATGGCCAGATGGGGCCACTGTGAACCTTTATGATATTAATCAAGGCTAAGACTATATTTTACGAATGTCAGGTGTTCTATTTTGTGGTATAGAGGCTAATATCAATATGAGTTATGAATATGATAATAGAGTAAATGCATCACTGATATACTTTAGGTTCTTATTGTATGCTTAATGTTACGAATACTTTACTGTGATGTGCATATCGTAACACCTTTGCATATAACGCCCTGTATTAATATGTTCCTAACATTCGGTCTATAGGCTGTAAAATGTATTATCTCTTCAATTTACACACCGCATTTCTTGCACGTCTGTCCGTCCTGGGAGAGGGATCCCTCCTCTGATGCTCTCCCTGAGGTTTCTCCCATTTTTTCCCCTTTAAAACTGTGGGTTTTGCCCAGTTTTTCCTTGTACGATGTGAGGGTCTAAGGACAGAGGGTCTAAGGACAGAGGGTCTAAGGACAGAGGGTGTCGTTTTTCTCATACTGATATTCTGAACAATCTGTGCTGTTGTATTTGCTGTAAAGTGTCTCTACTGTAGGCTATTTTTATTATATGTACAGCACTTTGGCTCGATCAAAAATCATTTATAAATGTGCTATATAAATAAAACTTGATTTGATTTGATTTGATTACTGTATTATGTATGTGTATAAAGATGTGTAAGGCTGTTCGCTGTGCTTCAAAGGGAATCCTTATCTTTTAATACAGCTTTCATTTGAAGAAGTATAGCGAATCCCCACACAACTTCTTGGTTTAAAAAAAAAACACCAACAGGAAACCTTTCTGTTTATAAAGTGTGACTTCTGTACTTCCTGTTATCAGTTCTCACTGAGGGGCACAGTATAGCCCCCCCCCTCCCCGCCCTGTGCGTCTGCTGTGGGGATCTACAGTTCTCTGTACAGAGGATTACTAATAATAATAATAATAATGCATTTATTTCATATAGGCGCCTTTCAAGGCTCTCAAGGTCACCGTACAAACACACAAGATACACAATACATAACACCAGCATAAGAGACATAAACAAGACAAAGCAGTATCTAAATCAATCAAATAACCAAATAAATAAAAACAGAGGATGTGTGATGGATAATGATCAGGGTGGATATGCGAGTGTGAAGAGATGTGTTTTGAGGCGTGATTTGAAAATGGGGAGAGAGTCAGTGTTTGCGGATGTCAGGTGGGAGGGAGTTCCAGAGGCGGGGTGCAGAGCGGCTGAAGGCTCTAGACCCCATGGTGATTACTGTAAGACATGGGGGTGCTAGTGAATTGTGGGGGAACCTCGCTGCGGGGAAATTCTACAGATGGCCAGTCCGCCCCTGAAAAATGTCTATGCACACGTTATTATTAATAATAATAATACAAATAATAATAATTATAAAAACTTTTTTATTTTTTCATTTGTAATCATCTCGCAACCCCCCCTCAGGCTCTCGTGACCCCCACTTTGGGAACCCTTCGTTTAGAGAATATCCTGCGACTGGGAGACCTGGAGGCCATGAGGGGGGGAGGCATCAACCCTTACCGTGCACTCATTGAGGAGGCCAACGGTCTGGACATATTGATGTTCCTGCAGGGCCACGCGAAGCAGCAAATCTACCAGAAGGCCTCCGACCTGATGGAGCGCTGCTTCATCACCGAAGACGAGGACCCGTCTTCAGCAGTTGCTTGCAGTGCGAGGCCCCCATTGAAGGAGAGATTCAATCATTAGCATGATTATGACAAACAGTTTCGAAAGTTTGTAAGTGCTTTAGTTCTCTCACCAACGAGTAGTTAATAAGTTAGGGGGGTTAGTGAGTATTCCAGTGAAGAAGGTTTTCTTCACTCATACAAAAAAAACAACATTTTGTCATTTCTCACCCAAATCATATAATATACATATAATATTTTGGCATAGGAAGGTCCAGACGGACTCACCTTTGGGTGCATTTGATTACCATCAGTGCCATTTGACCTTTCTCAGGTACCACACTGTACAACTCATTTTATTTCATTGAAATATCACTATAGGTATTCATTCCATCCAAATACAACAGTTTTTGACCTATTTGGTCAGCCTGACCTCTATCCCCTTTTTGGCCACATGCCATGCGTAATGGTGCGCCAGCTGCCAGTCAGACCTACGCATTAGGCATGCATTACACAAGGCCGTATCTCTGGAACCCATTGGTCAAATTGGGTGATTGACACCTCTTTGTAAAAGTTAGAGCAGTGCTTCTGAAAGTGTGGTCCGCGGACCACTGGTGGTCCGTGAGCGCCCCCTAGTGGTCCGTGAGTATATTGGTAAAATTTCACATTTGAAATAAATAAATACATTTAAGTTTTCCGCACTCTCGCGGGAATATCTCCACAATGGAGCGAGCTTAAGTTTCAGATTGCATGATATAGCCCAGCGCAACACCTTCATCACACATGTTGCCACTTGTTTGTACCATTTTCAGGCGATTTGTAATCTGTTCTAGAAAAACGATGTGTCTTTGGATATTTGTGGAGTTAGGTGGTCCACGAGTGTTTTTTTATTGGTTAAGTGGTCCTTGGTATGAACACGTTTGAGAAACACGGAGTTAGAGCCAATAGAATCAAGGGGCCGTTCATAAATCCATGTAAACATTACCATTGGTCAGTTAGAATGACGCACACACATGCAGGCCTATGCCCTAAAGCTGACGCCGGACTGCCAACCATTATACCCAGTTTATTGCCATAAATGTAATGATGGATTATCAGTAATAATTTCAAAGTGACACAGAGACATTGGATTAACCTTCAGCAGCGTTTTTGTGCCCTTGAACACAACTTTTGATCACAAAACAGCAAAGGCGAGACGTATTAATGTTATGGCTCTGAAACCAGAAGTTGTTTTCTTGCACTTTCCTGGCTGCTAGTTCAGTGAGTTTTTGTCGTACAGTGATGAGACTTATACATATGCTTTCATATGATATGTCGTTGTGCAGAGATAGCATGAAGTAGAAAAGATCCCTTTTGCCAGTTATGTGCTAATGTAGCCGTTAGCTCGTTTCGACGATTTAGACGCTTGGTGTTGGACTTGTGTTCCGTTTCGGTAAAAATTGTTAATATCATCTGTTAGCTGAGTTTCTTCCCGTTAAGTGGGTGTGCAACATTAAGCTAATAGGGGCGTAAAGCCAGCCCACATTTTAGTAATGTCGTCATGACTGCAGCAAATCTGGAATAGCTCTGTTGTACCCCCGTTTTTAGAGATGTGGGTAAGGAGGAAAAGAGAGAGGGTTGTATTTTCCAACACTTTGTGAGTTTCCTTACACACCGGGGACACATATTTACATATAAATCAAAAAGTGCATTTTGCCTAATAGGAGCCCATGTCACAGTAAAGGACAAAGCGATTCTATCTCATAAGTGTTTGTTTAGGTTCCTCTCCTTCTGTCCCCGTTACATCCTCTCTGCGTTTAATACAAAAGGACCCTCACTGAATGAAGCTTTAAACCATATGAAAGACAAGAAACACCTATCATTAAAAGGATAAAGAATAAAACGGGTTACACACATAATATGTTAAGGATGTTTTTTTTATTGAGAGAAGAGCATACTAGTGAAAATATGTTCCACACAGAGATTTATGCATAGGACCCCGTAAGAGCTTTGACAAATTTCAATGGGACTCCATAATTGCTCACCAATTACTGCGTCTCATTTGATGCATTAGATGTTGATGAGGGAAAACAAACAAGTCCTTTTATGGTTCACAATGGGAGGGAGTAAGGGGGCTTTAATATGGCAAATGGTTGTTTAATGTTCGCTGTGAGCAAGTCTCTCTCGATTCCTGCCAGCATATGAAGGACCTTTGTTGCTATAGGGATGGTGTGTCCATGGCAACAATGTTAAACCAGGGGACATGTCATTAAGCAAGCGATACATAAAGTTAATAAGGTCGGGGAAATAAAGGTGATAAACTATGATCAGGGACCGGATTTAATCAGAAACGGGGTCCATGAGGGAAACGATAAAAAAAAAAGTAAAAATATTTCTGAAATAAAGTTAATATCAGCAACTTGATGGATTCTTGAGTACGGTTAGTCCAGTATTCGTTCCATAGCTACACTCAAAGAACCAAAAATAAAAACAATATACAAATACTTTTATAAAAATAAATCCTTTTGTATGTTAGTATGGGATCCTCTATCCTACTACAACTATTCATAAACCCTCTTTAAGTCTCCTACATAAAAACACCAAAGCAAATGTTCACATTTCTATTAATTCAGATCAAAAACAGTTTGAAATATCAAATTAAAAATAAATAAGAAAGTACTTTTGCGATGTTGTTACATTGGTATCCTACAAAACGTGCAAAGATTTGGTGCAAAATAAAAAAAGGAGCCTGAGGTAACATTGGGGCTTATGGCAAAGGATTAGGGCCACGTGTGTTTACCAAAAGTTTAAACAAATGTAACTGAGATTCAAGAAGTCAGAACCTTGTGAAAAATGTCAGAAAAAATATCTGAAAATTCTGACTTTTAAATCAGAATTTAAAAAAAATCACAGAATTCTGACATTTTTTCTCTGAAATATAAAAAACGAAATTCACTCTTGGTCAGATCTAGAAAACAATAATCACATGTGGCCATAATCCTATTCCGTAGGGACTAATGAGGATACAAAGCTGTTAAAACCTCTACATTTCACAGTTGTATACAAAACAAATTCTTTACGACACAACCTTTCAAATTAAATAGGTGACTTTTTTAAAAGTACATCAGTGCTACAGGTAGCTTGTGTTGAAGTGAAAGCTAGCAATAATCACTATTTGATCAAAGGTTCTCCTCTCCTCTAACTTCACCGTCCGTCACATTACCAAACTTTCTGTAAGCTCTTAGCAGCCTCAACAAGAATGACCTAAAAAAAGGCAAAGAGGAGAAACGCCCATTTCCAGAGATGGACAGTCTCCTCTAAGTAAAGTCATTTTTATCTCTTAAACCACACACATCAAATCACATGTTCTAAAAATATGAACGAGAACTCATCCCTTTCTTCCAGTGACTGAGAAACAGTAAGTAACACATACATAACATATTAACCAGTTGGACAACAAGAAAAATTAAATCTATCAAAATGAATAATATTGCATTAGGAAACTGTGCTGAACCCAGGTAATGCCGATATGTTAATGATATGTTCTGATAAATATTGAATACAAACTGCTGGCATTAAGTGAGTTTTCTGCTGTGTTGGGGTCATTGTAAGCGTTATCATTACTTCATAGGAAAAATAACTCTGTTAAGACTAACTGTGAAAATAAACCCTATTAAAACTACTCTCAAAGCAAACAGTCTAAACGCAGGCAGCTCAACATGTTTCCTGCTCTAATCTCAGGACTGTGTTTTCAATTAGGAGGTGGCAGCGGGTGATTAAAAGTCCCCTTGGTGCTCGAGCTCTGTCTCGGTGATGAGATTACTGGCCATGGGGAAAGAGCTGAAACACCAAGAACAGTTAAGTCACTTCAAAAGCTGCTGATCATAAAAGGCTCCAGGTGGAAACACGTGACTCAGGCTGTGAGGTCGTCCGATGAGGCAGCGAAGTCGGAGCTGCGCAGGGCGTTGGTCTGTGCTCGTCGGCGGGCCAGTCTGGAGTTGGAAGGAGGAGAAAGCCTCATGGAGCAAACGATGCCGCCGCCGCCGCCGCCGTCCTCCTCCTGCTGCTCGTCGTGCTGCGACAGCTGCCGGTTGAAGGCGATGGCTTCGGCTGCGAACTGAGTCAGGTCTTTGGTGCTGCTGTTCCTGGAGGAAGAGAGGGGGAGGGGGGAAGGGGGGGGGGGATGTCAGAGACAGTTCAGTCTTTTTGCATTTTACTCAAACACTCAACGTTTTTACACCAAACACACACGATTTACCGTCTGATCAAAAAATAGTAACAATAGTGTTTAGTTTATGGTTTTAATCTGACTGTTATTAATCTGTAGGACTTTTAAAATGCTATAATTGTGTTTAAATCAACTTATAACTCTTAAATAAATTAAAAAATGTCATGTTAAATATTTGTATCCTTAACAGTCATAAGATGATAGAATACTGAGACCTACACGTAAGACAAAACACAGCAACAACGAAAAAGTATAAATATTTATATATGTTTTTCAAATAGCAGGTTTAGTCACAACGTTGCATGCCAACCATGTACGAGTAAATATTCTGTTATATTTGTTACCCCATGGTTATAAAACGTACAATCCAAACTCATTAAAAGTACACATTTGATAACCTATCCGCTGGCAGAAGGGACAGGGTTTGTTAGATTGTGTGACTTGACTTTAGAGAGTCTGTCTTACCTCTGCAGAACATGAGGAGTTGGAAGACCTCTCTCTGGTGCGTTCTGTAAATAAAGAAATGGATTAATTGACATGAAATTATTCAAAAAAGAATAGCATTTGATGAAGGACACAGTGTTCTTGTATCCGGACACAATATTAGAATACCAAGAACTAAACAGCTTATCTAGAGCACGGATGTAACATTACTCACCCCCTGCACCCAGGGGTGCTTGAGGACCTGAGCAGCACTCAGGCGCAGAGTGGCGTCCCGGACCAGCAGCTTGGATATGAGATCCTTCGCCCCCCCCGTGATGCGGTCCCAGTCCTTGTCTGGAAACTCATACTTGCCCTGCTGGATGCTCTCAAACAGGTGGCTCTGAGGAGATAATATGACGCAACATCAGGGCTGAACGATTAATCGATTTTAAATCGAAATCGCGATTTTAAATGATGCAATTATCAAATTATTATTTTTTGTTCTTCTTGTGTGTCAGTCATCCGCACCAATCAGAAGTGCTGTGCTCCACATGTACCAGCCATTGTTAACCAATCAGAAGTGGCCCATGATAGAAGGTGATAGACAGATTGACCAATCACCTGCCAAGTATTTTTGAAAGTGCCTGCCCTTTCCAAATGGCTTCCAATGGAGCTTTCCTAGATCAGGGTATATGCAGGAATCCTGAAGTCAAATGTAATATCTTTTAAGACCCTTTTCATACATTTTTAGACCTCATCGCCACTTTGAGTTTTAACCGGTTACATTGGCGACACATTTACTATACAGTATTGATTGTCCTTCCTCCTTATCTTCCAACCATTTGGACACAGACTTGCATTTCCCCATAACGATGTTGTTTAACAACCAGCGTAAACGGAGCTTCGCGCGCCATCAAGCAGTGAGCGTGCGATGTCCTGTTCAGATGACGTCAAATCCAACGGGATGCCATAAATAAACTACACAGAATCACACTACACACCTACGCAATGATTACATTCAGGCAGACTGTAGAATACAACCTCTTTGGACCATTTATATACTTATTGAAAACAAGCTACAAAATGTAATACCTTGGAAAATGCCGTTTAATACTTTTTAATAGCCTTAATTTTCGCTAAATTGATTTATCAACTTTTAATACTTTTTAAGACCCAGCGGACCCCCTGTAGATGGTTTGGTGAAACAAACCATCTGAGTCAGGTTAGTAATGCTCCATCACATGTTTCTATTACAGGGTGAATCTTAAACTGAAGCTTGACTTTAAAGCAACCCAACGGAAGTTTCATGTAAGTTTAGTTCTTTCACTCGTAGCTCGGGCTGCGGGGGTTCTAGAGACGGGAGCACGTTGATGCGACCTTCCTAGCTGGAGATATGGCCGCATTTTACAATAAACTTCCATTGGGTCGCTTAAAAACAAATATCGCAAATCAATTCGCAATATCTGTCAGAAAAATCGCAATTAGATTATTTCCCCAAATCGTGCAGCCCTACGCAACATCCTGAAAAACTGATCAGAGTTTGCTGGTTTTGTTATTCTCGTGTGGGGAAACAGAACAGCAAAAAAGACCGCCATTAAAGTGCCTGCATGCAAGTGACTGTTATTTTGTATATATTGATTGTTGTGCTTAGATTTAGGTCTTAGTGTGTGTATAAGTATAAATGTGTCTTTTGACAATCAAAAAGACACATTTATTTATATATATATATATATATATATATATATATATATATATATAGGTATATACATATTTGCATACATATTTTTTATATATATTTGTTTCTGTATTCAGGATTGTGGGAAACGGTATTTCGATCCCTCCGTCTGTACACACAAACTGAAAGATTGACCATAAAGTTGACTTTGAAGTGGTGGTGACTAAATACTGAAGAGAACTAATACCCAGAATTAAGTTCTTATCATGTGATACCCATATGCAGTCACACCTAAATCAAGCTGTACAGACACTTACTTCATGGTTTAAAGATTACCCTTAGATTAGATTAGACTAGATTTAGAGGCATGTTGACTATCACCAGGAAAGTGTTGGGCAACACAGCAACTGCAGCGTGCAGATATTATTTATAGCGGATACACTATCTTGTTGCTAACTATATCATATGCATACCCATGCATAAAAAGCTTCTAGGAACCAAGGGGATCTTAAGGTCTGCTTTTTGTGTGACTCACAGTTCAAAACCCTCAGTTTCATCCCACAGGCCATAAGACTGTGAAACACCTGAACTTTTGAAAGAACATCCATAACATTCATCTGTTTGCAACTTATAAATGATTTATCTAATATATCATATTCCAATTACTTGTATGTAGACTCTCCTTGCACTATTTCTATTCTATTTTATTTGTATTTACTTGCACTATTTTAACTATTTTATTGTGTTGCACTATTGGAGGAGCCTGTGACCTAAGATTGTCCTTGATATAGCTATGTACACATGACAATAAAAGCCTTGAATCTTGAAATGCAGTTTCCTATCATATAAGACTTGAGTGGCCAGTTGCCTCCATCAGAACAGAAGCGAGTGGTACGAGTGTCACATGTCAGTGTGTACGGAGGCCATGCGTACCTGGCAGGTTCTGCAGGTTTCCCCCCGGTCCCAGCCACAGTCTGAGCCGCAGTGTCCTGTGAAGGGGGGGCTGCCGCTCAGCAGGATGTAGAGGATGACCCCGAGGCTCCAGAGGTCGCAGCGTTTGTCGTAGAAAGAGGCCTCGTCGGTGAACACCTCCACGACTTCTGGAGCCATGTACTCTGCCGAGCCACACTGAGGGAGGAAAGAAGTAAAGATCTTTACTCTGGCTTCCTGTCGAAGATGAATCGACTTCAAAACACTGCTGCTGGTTTTATAAAGCATTGGATGGTTTATGAGACATTATGAACCATCAAGAACCCTCAGGTCTTCTTTTATCCCAGAGTTCAAATATAAACATGGAGAATCGTCGGTGAGTTATTGTGCTCCATATATAATAATAATAAATTCGATTTTTAAAGCACCTTTCATTTCTAACAGCAATCCCAAGGTGCTACAGGAGGCATAATAAAAACAAACAAAATAGAATCATATCAAAAATAATATCTGGACTAAACTATCAGAAAACGGCTTTAATTCTTACTTATTTTAGATCAAGGCTGAATACTTTTTCCTTTTTGCTGCTGCATTTTATTACATCAAATAACTATTCAAATCCTACACCGCACTGTTGCTTTTATTCTTGTATTTCATACCTGTCTTATTCAACCCATTTTAATTGTGTTATCACTTGGCTTTTAATTACTGTTTTTAGATGTCATTTCTTAAAATGTTTTTGTAAAGCCATTTGAGTTCATTGTAGTTGAAATGTGCTGTATAAATACATTTAAGCAATCTATAGGGGGGGGTGTGTGTGTGTGTGTGTGTGTGTGTGTGTGTGTGTGTGTGTGTGTGTAAATGTTTTGGCTCTATGAAACCTGATTTACTTATATGATTCTGTTTTCTTCAAGTGTGTATCTTCTTGGTCGAATGTACTTATTGTAAGTCGCTTTGGATAAAAGCGTCAGCTAAATGCAATGGTGTGTGTGTGTGTGTGTGTGTGTGTGTGTGTGTGTGTGTGTTACCGGAGTGGTGAGCTCTGGAGTGGTGATGGGGGTACAGGCACTGCTGAGCTTTACTCCACTCCCCAAGTCAAAATCACAGATCTTTACTGGGGACACCTGAGGGAAGAAAACATGATATTCTTATTCCTCTAGCAACAACTCATGTCCTTCCGATAGCTGCCTGTCATTTAAAGAAGCCACTTACCCGATCGGTGTATTCACAAAGGATGTTCTCTAGCTTAAGGTCTCTATGGGCAATGCCTGCAGAAAAGAACATTGTTACCATGACAAAATGAAAAATAGAAGTCTGCCGCTTGTCTCTTTGGACTTTCACAGGAAAGCTGATTGGATGTCGGCAAACCTTTAGTGTGCAGGAAGTCCAGAGCTTGGGCGATGTCCCTGACGACCTTACTGGCCTCCAGCTCGTCAAAGTACTTCCTGTTCTGGATGTGTGTCAGAATGGAGCCTTTAAATGAAGAGAAGACAAGCAGTGTGTTTGTAATAAACCATATGAAGAGCCCAGAGTACACAGATATAATTGTTGAGCTATTTATTTACACTTACCGCCACACAGCTTCTCAAACACCAAATAAAAGCAGGAGTTGTCCTCGAAGAACTGGATCAATTCCAAAATGTTTCTGAATCAAGATATTTACAAATATTAGAATGTTTTTCATTCTATGTTGTTTTGCAATGTAGGTTAAAAAAAATTATAAAATGCACTCACTTGTTTCCTTGACACTGGTAGAGAGTCTCTACTTCTCTAAAGACTCTGCTGCGACTGTGCCCTGCACTCTTTTCTACAATCTTTGAAACACAAAACAAGTCTTTTTAAAGTCTTAGCATTTATGCAAACCCAGGCATGATTTACTTTTATCTATGCTGAACTCTACTGTGTCATACTATGCTATTTTGTCATACTGTCTTTCCACATTAATAACTATATCATATTTCAATTTTTCTATATAGATTTAAACAAAAACAAACTTTATTAACTTAATCACAGATAAGGTTTTAACTGAATACAGTCATTCAGCGTTTCCACCAGGGGGGCGTCTTGCCGTCATTTGACGCCCTTAAACTCGGAATGCCCTGAACTCGAGCCGAGGGCGTCCAAAAATAATAATAATTCAAGAGAAGATCGAGAGTTTTTATCGCTTGAAATGACGAAAAGGAAAAAGGACAAGGACATCCCTCTGTTGGAGGGGCAAAGGAGTGGTGGGATTATTTTCGCCGCCAGCAAAGCGTGTTCCTGCGACGGAAAGCGTACTGCCGGCGAGCCTTGGCGGGGGGGTGCTAGTGGAGCACGCGCGTGAACTGCGAGTGCCGGAGCCTCGTAGCGGCGAAACTGAGGCTCCGTGGTAAACTGTGGTAAAATGAAGATATTATATATTTATGCATTGTGTGTTTTGTGTATTATTAATATAGCTTTTGTATATTAGGTATTGCTCAAATAATTTGAAATAAAGTTTGATGATGAAGAGAATGAAGAGCCGTTTAGGAGCCGACTCTTCTTAGTGAGCCGAGCCAAATGATCCGGCATTCCCATCACTAATACGTAAAGAGATAGTATCTATAAAGGGACGGCTCAATTCAAAATTCTTTGACTTTGTTACAAACAGAATATTCTCACTCACCTTCACAGCAAACTCATGTCCATTCTGCAGACTTATGCATCCCTGAACTTTAGCAAAAGCCCCCCGACCGAGCACCTCATCTGTCAGTTTGTAGAGATCTGAAGAAGGAGTCACATATAAGACTGCAGAAGGGGTTTGTGTTTTTTTTTTACGCGTTACAATATTTTCAGCTTCATTACCATCAAAAGTGCCTGTGGAGCTGTCTGTCGCTCTGGTTCTTTTCTTCTTCTTTCTTTTAGCTGCATCTGGGATATTCACCGGCTGGCTTTTCTCAATTTCTGTAGCAACACAAAAGAAGTGCAAGCAAATGAGTCAAAACAGCACCGACGTTGCCAGTGGGTTACTGTATGCACCATTAGTTTCAGTAGTTCCAGAGCTGTTCTGAACCATAGAGCTGCCGTACCTGCTGGGCCCTGGGAGAGGGGCTGTCTCTGCTCTGAAACGACCCCGTTCTCCTGAGCTGCCTCACAGCTCTGCCCCACTTGGCCCACAGCCAGGGAGTTACCCTGAAACACACAGAAGAGGCCGCATGATAGGGGGGAGAGAGGGAGGGGGAAGTGAGAGTGAAGCCAGAGAGATCCATGGTGGTACAGTGGAGATAACACGTGCCGAAATACATTATTCTCTGACTGTTTTCACTGTTAAACTTTGAAAACGTTTTCCACTAACACATCTTCTCTGACAAAAGTTACATACTTTCATTCTCAGAAAAATAACTACTATTCCAACTATCTAATCTTATCTTTTCCCCTGTGGCAACCTGCCAACACAGTGAGCTGTTGAGAACACAGGAAGAAACATGCCTTATCTCACCCTGGATATTACTATGCATGACTCATAGAGAATGATGAAACTTCAATATTTCGGTAAAGTTGATAACCTTGTGTGTAAAAAAAACTTCCTGGAAACTTGATAGTTTCCATCACATGTTAGAGGAAGTTAAATGTTGAGAAAGCACCAGTGTTCAAAGCTGAAAGTGTTCTGTCTTACCTGGAGAGAGTGCTGGAAGGTTTGCAACTCCGTCATCATGCTGTGCCTCACCATGTCTGCCAAATGAGAGCACATCACAAACACTGAGTTAGTCTGGAACAGCCTACATCAGAAGAGACAGAGATATTTAGTGTACACGATGAAAAGTAGTTTAAAACTGGTGGGAAGTCAGAGAATTTGATCAATGAAAAGGAAAAAAACGGTTTCCCCTTTCTGTTAAAATGTTGTTTTGGTTTGTTCGAGGATAGACAATAACATAATAAAGTTAATGTAGATTAGCTTTAGCTTTCTAACAAGTAAAAGATATGTAGTCTTCTGTTCGCTTTTTTATATATATATCCTACGGACTTACATATTTCGCTTACTGTTTATGTCCTAAAACTCGGTAATGTTAGTTATCAAGTGTTTACCGACAGCCAGCAATGCAGCAACATTGTTAACCTACTTAACATTAGCACTGTTGTTACACATATAGACACCCTTAACAAGAGGAAACAATGCGTATAACATTAACAATACCATCATGTAAGCTAGAGTTAGCGTATACCGCTGACTCTTTGTTTAACCCGGTGTTATTGTCATTAGCTGGGGCTAGCTATTAGGTGCTAAACTAGGTTTTCTATACGATTTACACTAATTCAATAGTTTTTCATTTTAAAAAAACAGTGAAGTTTTAGTCAAAACGAAAACATACATGCTATAATACCCTTCTCACCTGCCCTCTGTGTCCAAACCAGCCGAATCCCGTCTGTCAAAGCGTCTCACAGCTGATGTAAGCATCCATCGCTAGCTGACATCCATCAAACACACAGCAGTGACGCGCAGGGCGGGAAATAACACCAGCAGATGTATTCCCCGCCCCTTTCTGAAGATCCGCTTCTCCCATTGGTCGAAAATAGGGATATCACGACTACGTCACCTCGCTTGACTGGCCGCCGCACCCCAATCCACGTACGAGTTCTTTTATTACACCAGTGACGTAATGGGGATTTTGTGTGCATGATGTGGCATTTATTTACAAATGCAGGTTTGGCAGGTCAGCAGTATTTAGGAATTATGACTCATGGCACAAACCCACAACCTGTCATCATTATTATATTTTTATAGTTTATAATTGTCTTCACTTATGTGGTACAATTCTTGGTTTAAACCAGAAACCTAGAACTAAACCGTTAAAGAAAGTATCTATAGTAAGTCGCTTTGGATAAAAGCGTCAGCTAAATGCAATGTAAAATATAATGTAATGTATGAGAATACATTTCCTTTTGATATATTTTCAATTTCAGAGTTGACTGATGATGACAGGCTAAAAACTAAATCTTAACCCAATGATTTGTACACATTTTTGTGGTGCGGTAAAAAAAAAAAAACACATTTTCAAAACCATTTACTGTTTTTAGGCTGCTTTATGTTCAAAGTATTGAAAAAGACATCACATAAAATACAAACATTCATTTAACAAAACAAGATACAACACTGTATTTAAAAAGGCGAAACATACATGCACAGGACGGAAACAAAATGAGTACATGAAATGTATTATAAACCAAAACACAAAGTCCTAAGATAATGTCATCAAACAGTAAACAAGTAAAAATCTCTTGGTACAAGGCCACCATGTGAAGAAGTGTGGTATTAAGTTAATACTCTGAGTAGCTTAAAAACTACTCATACAACTTTATGTAAAAGTGTTCATTGTTTAGAGATTTTTTAGAGAACGGGGGCTCAGATAACGTGCAAATGTAAACTCATTTTGTCCATTTGGTTTTATTTAGTTGCATATCTTCTCTGTCATCTCCTTCTGAAAAGAAAAGAAAAGGACATGTTTAACACATCACATTAATTCTGTACAATAAGATCAATGATTGTTATGAAGTTCAATATACTCTTTTATTTAACATTATTAGTTATTGTGGTTTTCAGCTATCAAAGCAACAGCTGCAGAGTTGCATTACAGTCTGTGCTACAGACGGATAAAACAGAGTATTGCCATTACATATTTTCTGTAGTAGTGTGGTACATCCATTTCTCCTCCCTGTTTCCCTCTGAGATGGAATTACTGCCCACGCTCCATAATGACGATAACTGAAGTCTTTTATTGAAGCTTAGAGCACAATGCTCTATTTGCTCATTTGTGATGGAGGTAGATACAAACCAATATTAAAACCTCATTACATGACTGCACAAAGTCAGCTACTTTTCTTTGAAGACATTTTGCTTCAAATTAAAACATTTGCTATAAAGTAGGTCATATTTTTCATTAAGAAAAATCTGAAAACAATCAGTTTCTAATGCAAAATTACTGTAATCCAAGAAGAGGAAATCTATGTGTTTCAGACCCAAAATATTTCGGTTTTTTCCCTTTTGCCCGCATGTGCACAAGCTGGGGAAACCCACTGAGATTAGGATGAATCTAAACATCATCCAACAAGCTGCACATTCATTTATCAATGGCACGGTGGCCGGTGACACTGACAGCCCTCCCAACTTGAATCATCCATCTGATCCTCTTTCTGCTGCTCCCTCTCATCACCCTCACACATTATAATAAGGTTGCTCTTTTGTCTCACCAGCGGCTCCAGTTCAGAGTGATCAATGAGGTTGAACTCTGAGATGAAGTAGTAGTAGTGCTTGTAGCAGGTATTGATGTGGGCCTCTGCGCCCATGCTGCAGATGCTGTCAAAGTGATGGATGTAAACATGCACAAACACCCGGAAGAGACGGCTCAGGATCTTCTTGCACACCTGCTGGAAGTTCTTTGGGAAAGGTACACCTGTAGGAGAGATGTGTTACACTAATGAGAAATTGTTTAATTGAATGTGCAGAAATTGAATTGACAATGTCATCGATTCCTACACCATTAAGTTAAAATGTAGCAGATGTTATATTCTGTAAGTCATGTGATTTCCCTTCAACAGCATCAGTCAGAGTGCTTGGCAGTGTCTTAATGAAATCTGATTTTCATGGACAATGTATTAAGTTATCCTTCAACAGCCTACTTTCCATTAATGGCTCAAAAAAGTGGATATAAAAGAAAAAATATATAACCTTCTCTTATATCTAATCTTATATTATCACCTTTTTTTATATAACATTTTAAATGACACATTTTGTACCTGCAAGAGGCCCCAGTCACTCAGTCACTTCCAGGTGCCATAGAGTGTCATATAAAACTGATAAAAGCTTATTTTAGCTGAAACACTCTTTTACATTAACTGTTATTTAACAAAAAAATACAAATGTGTTTTCGAGGTAACACGATATGATGACGAATATGTGTTAGTGGATGTTTTGCAGATTTACTGGAAGATACGCAAAACCTGGAGAAAATTCCCACTGAATTGTTACAGTATAAGTATTGGGGAAAAAAGTCTATTTGTTGCTCCTTCATGTGGTTGTAATACATAATGAAATCTACTGAATAAAAGACCATGCCTAAAATAACACATGTAAGGATCACTTTGTAGGATTGATGTGTCATGAAGCGACTTAAACCACTATGTTTTCTCAACAGTGAAAAACTAAAACAAATCCTTTAAGTAATCGCATCTATGGAAGGGCTGTGTGGTTCGCCAGACAAAAACAGTTTGGTAGCCATTGTTCTGTTTCTCTATCCACTCATGTTCTGTCCCTATTTATTACAATTACATGAATTGTGCACATACATGTACACACTGGGTACATTCTAGGGAAACACCCGCATATAGCATAGCCATTTAGACCGTTGGGCAATTTTGACTTATTGTTTTGACTTGATTTCTGGTCTATTGACAGTAGTGGGAACCAGAACTCCCTGAGGAAAGTCGTGTAAACTCCATGCAGAGACCTTTCTGATTCTCTCCTCCATTCTGCTAATTGTCAAATCTGGTGCTGAGATAAAATACCACCTGAAGCACACATGCAATCTCCTCTAAATGTCAAGCTCATTGTTTAATTAACCTCTGCTTGAACTTCGTCGTCCCATGTGAGATGTTAATGAAGGGGAACAGCATTGATGCAGTGCCGGCAGCAATCAGTCATGTATTATGTTACACACTCAATAATAGCCTTCATTTGTAGACTCCTCACACACCTACTCTGGTGGGGAAGATGTCTTCATTATTGATGAGCGACTCTATCCAGTCCATCAGCAGGTTCATGTACTTGAGCGCGGGCAGCTTGGTGGGTTTCTTGTAGTCGCCACCGTCCTGCCACCTGTACTCGTACCTCAGCCCGCCAGACATGATGGGACACGTGCGCTCGGAGCAGTATTCGCTCACCGTGCCATAGATCAGGTTGATCCTGTTGAAGAAATCCACCACATGAACTGCGACCCAGTCACTGATGTTCTCTCCCTCCGGCAGCTGGACCACTTTCCTCAGGTCTAAGCCGGACTTGAGCGAGGCCTGGGCCTTCTTGTAGAGTTCAAAGCGCTGGGTGCCCGGTTCAAACCTCTTCCTGGGCCTGAATGTCTTGTCTTTGCTGAACACTTGTCCAAGGCACAACGCCATTGACTCCCCTCAGATAAGGGGAGAATGAGCTCTCCAGAATAACAAGCAGTTTTTGAGGATAAAGAGGGACCTTTCTGAGAGATGGAAACCAGACTCGGATATCAGGTCACGGGAGGTCGGCGTCTGTCATGTAAAGATAGTGGGGAGCAGTTGTTTGCTGTGAAGAAGAAGAGCAACATAAGAAGGCCTTTTCATTTCCTGTCAATCCACTGCTTCAGGTCAACAACCAAGGTCTAACAACAAGCAGAGCATATCATTGTCAGTCGGACAATCGGATGTTGTAAAATCTCAGGTCACTAAGGTCAAGCATGATTTAGAAAATGAATGGCATGCTGCGACAACCATTTCTAAAGAGCAGCATGAGAGAAAAGAGTCCACAGTTAATGCTCTGCTCAGACACAGATCATGGCAGATGAAAATAAAGAAACTTGAGGTTTGCTGTGTGACAACTAATGGAAAGCGGAAACTAGTTTTGGTATTAAAAAGACACCCAAACTATTATTTAAAAGTGATTTAGTTTTTTTCCAATAGCTATTTACCATCTGGCAGATGATCAGGGGCGCCGTAAGGGGGTGAAAAGTTAGGACGATTCTAAGGGTCCGTGACTGAAAAACTATTTTAGAACATTAAGAAAAAAATGTTTAAGTAACCAAACTTTTAAGTCCCGCCTGAAGACCCACCTCTTTTCCCTCGCTTTCGAGTCAGTTTGAGCTGTTTTATCGATTTTTATGCTTTTATTTGTCTGTCCATAGCCCTTATGTGCCTTCTATCTATTCTTATGTATGCCTTTTATCTATTCTTATGTGTGCCTTTTATCTATTATTGTAATATTATATTTTATTATAATGTTATGTGGCTGTGAAGCACTTCGGTAAACCCTCTGTTTTTAATATGTGCTATATAAATAAAGTGGATTGGATTGAATGTGATTATCTTTTCATGGGGCCCAAAATCCCTGGCGGCGCCCCTACAGATGATACACATGGTCTGGGAGCATGCCCTCACTACATATTATGTCATTCACACCCTTTATTGTTATGATTGTAAAAGATAATGTATGAATATAGAGATTAGTATAGGAAAATAAGGTGGGCGTTTTTTTAGTAATAAATTCAGGGTCAACGGTTCACATTTCACGGTTATTTAGATAACTGTATCATATCTTTCCTCCACATAATTGACACTACAGTCACATTCAAGTGACTGTGGTTGCAACATGATACGATATCCGCATTTGTGTCCTGCTTTTTTCTGCTGCCGGTCTCAGTGTTTCCTGTGGCTGTTTCTCTGTGACTGAGATAAGCAGAAGTTTCTGTCTTCAGTGATAGACTTAGCAGCACTGACACTCGGGTTTGTTGTGAATTTCTTTTGACCTCAGTTCAGACAACCGAAACTCCACAAACTCCTCACATGTCAAGCTTATGGTTTTAATTGGTTAAAGGTTCATGTATTGGTATTGCAAAAGAGTTGTGCAATGAAAAGTCCCTTTGTGCATCGAAGAGAAAACAAAAGCAAAAGTGTCCTATGTGACCATTGGGCTCTGGTTACTCTTATTATTTGAAGAAAATAGCAGTGATTTGAAAAGCAAGCAGCATTTGATATTTGAGTAGAGTACTTTTCTTTCCACTAGCTTTCACAGTGTGTCTGATCTCAGTTGAATACTCACCACTGGGGGAGCATGAATACGTGGTCATGAGATAGCTCTTAATGTGTGCATAACAAAAGAGCTTGAGGAGGGATCTTAGTTACAGTGTCATTCAGCACTCCTTTCAGGGAGGCACGGTTTCAGACAGAAAATTAAACCTGGACACTTTTTGTACTGAACACATTATAGGCTTGTACAAAAAGTGACAGCATGTGTGACTTCTTCTTATCACTTTACGTATCTCCCTGCATGCCTCAACAGCCTGTGACTGAAGCATGTCTGATCACGCACTGTTGGCATACTTTCCTGAGTTGTTCAGGATTTTGCTCCAGCTGACACAACTCAATCCCTCTCAAGAAACAGAAATGCAAATGAGAAAGAAGACAAAGTTATAAGTAAGCAGAAACAAAGGAAGAGGCAGATCAAAAAAACAATAGAGAATGGAAAAAGCTGTCTGCACTGTACCTGGCTTCAATCCTACATCGGAGGAATGTGGTGGGAAGTTCAGGGAGGATTGAGGCGTCGGAGCCCTGGACTTTAGACTCCCTGCAGGACAGCTCCAGCTGATCTGCCCCCTTCGAGCCCCTCTGGATCCTCTCCCTCTCCCACTAGCAGACCGAGAGGCTCCAACTTCACTCTCAGACAAGAGAGAAAAAGTTGTTTGGCTTCTCTTCCTGCAGATGATGTCACATCCTGACTTTGCCTTCTGGGCTCTGTCCGCCTGTGTGTGGGGGTGTGTGTGTTGAGGACCTATAAATTGAAAGAGTAGAAGGGCTGGAAAAGCCCCCCAACTCAGCCCCTCCTGTTTTTCCATTTCTTTTTCTTTCCTTCTCATCCTGTGTAGACGAAGGCAGCCAGTCCCACTGAAGGACAGCCCTCTGTTAAAGGTCCTGAGAAAACCACCCCTCCTCTGAAGCCACTTATAGGACCGAAGGAGAGGAATGATCCCACAAATATTTCTGGATGTTTGGCAGTCGATGTTGCTCTTTTTTTGTGAACTCTCAATAACATGTCATTTACATTCTTGGCCTTTTTAAAGATATTTTCAAGAACTTAAAAAACTCTTGTGTCCGAAATGCATAATCCAAAAATGCATTCAAATCATGAGCAAAACCTGCATGTTTGACTACAATTGGTGTATCTCCTAGTGCCCTGGGGGGTTAGTGTTCAAATGAAAGCTGCCCTGAATGTTCCCTCTGTCTTAAAGGTGAATAGAAGCCACAACAATGAAGAGGGTGTCTGTTACTCTGCTGTGTAAATGTACCACAACCTGCAAAAAGAAGCTGTCTAGCCCTGTTTACCTTTCAGATGTTGTGGAGCCTCTGAAGCAGAAATGAAAGAGTTTTAAAAATGTTTACGTTTTGCTAAGTTTTGGGAAATGTTGTAATATTGCAACGTTGGCCTTAGGTGGGAGCAGAATTTCTGTATTCCTACTCACATTGTCTGAATAAATATATCGAACAACTAAGGGTTAATTTGCAGGATTGATTGCTTACTTAGCCCTATATCAGTATATAGCATGAATAATAATCACACATCAGTCATATTTGTTATGAATAATCATTTATCATTTATTAAATAGTAAGTCGCTTTGGATAACAGCGTCAGTTAAATTCAATCTAATGTAATGTAAAGTAAGGCAATGGTAGTCCCAAAAACAGTTCCTGTCGTCGGAAAAAGCACAGATGATTATCTTGATTGCATTTGACTTTATTTGGTTTGAAGCAAAAGAGAGAAAGTGAAAAATGTATTGCTTAATGTTTGATTACATACATATAGGCTAGTCAAATGTGTGATCGGAAGAAGTCTTAATAAAAACCACCTGATTATGATATGTTTCATAATGTATGTATGTACACATATGAATACATGTTAATATCTGTATATTGTGTTGAAATATTATTTTATAGGTTTTGCATCATATCTTTACACTACTCTGTGCTTTCTTGGAACTTCAGAAAAATGGACATGGGGGGAAAAGAAAGCGGTGAAAAGTTGCAGTAAGCCAATATATCCACTTGGGGTCACCATGACTGTAATTATGAGACGATCTATGTTCAGTAAAGTGTCGTCAGAGGAATACTCTTTGGCCCAGCAGGTGATATGGATTAATTTGTTTGGTAGCAATTTGGTTTCAATGCTTTAAATACTGCTATATATTTGAAGAAAGCAGCTTAAAATCTAGCATTTACAGTTTTGTTTTGTTGGCCCTGCGGTTTGGCTCTGCCTGCATGTTTTAGTTTCTGTTTCCACTGTGTTACATGTTATCTATTTAAATGTATGATTTACGTTATTCATTTGTAATTGGATTGCCTTTTGTGATGTATGTGAAGCTAACAATTGTTTTAAGTGTTGAATAAGCTTGCAAAACGCAATAATAAGGTTCTGTAAGAGTAAGAGCCCCTGTTTAAAAACGAGTTAACATACAAACAAGTACGTGTGATCTTGCCAAAATATCTGAACTGTATAGTGCAATTGAAGATTTAAAAAAAACTTGACAACATTAACAGGAAGCATGGACGTCCTGCTGCAACCTTTGCTCTCTACGTTGTGTCACTGCAATTGCCTGAAGATGTGCAAAAGGAGGAAGTGCAACCAGTCAGGCTTATTTTGTCACTTTTGATTGCGACTCAAAAAGCATCCTGCGAGTCCAAACCAACACGTTTAGTGAAACAGTTGTAGCTGTAGATCTGGGATACACCTTTATATCCAACTGTTAATATATGTTTACATAATCAGGTCTTCAGGGACTGGTCAGCTTTCTGTGCCCAGAGTCAGAACTAAACATGGTAAAGCAGCGTTCAGTTATTATGCTCCAGATATCTGGAACAAACTCCCAGAAACCTGCAGGTCCGCTGCAACTCTGACTACTTTTAAATCCAGGCTGAAGACTTATCTTTTTGTCGCTGCTTTTAATTGAAACTGAGCCGTTGTGTTCATCAGTAAAGTGGAACTTCTGTGTGAACTATTCATATCTTAAACTGCACTGTAACTTTTTATTCATGTACTTTTTATTCATGTCTTTTTTCTTGTTTCTTTTATGATCTTTTACTGATTTTAAATGCCATTTTCTTATGTCTTTCATTTTTGTAAAGCACCTTGAATTGCCTTGTGTTGAAAGGTGCTATATAAATAGCCTTGCCTTGCCTTATTTGAGGTGAAACAAAGCAAAAAATAAGACACATATATATTTTAGGTGGACAAAACTTGACACATTCCAAGCATTACTGTCAATTTAACTTTTACTTTGGTTACCACAAAGAGACATTTTTGTCCTGTAATCCGCCATTATGTAACTGTTCAAACAGATAACTAACGGTTACGTTGTTCATCAGGTTTAACATTAACCAACAGGCCTCAGGTAGTGTAAAAGAGAGGCTAGCGCTTAAAGGAGGAGAGTTTACCACCAGCTGGATGAGTTATGATCATGCAGGCAAAGCAGGTGTCTGATGCTAGACTCAATACAGATCCTCCATTCTCTCTGTTATATCTTTGTGTATTTATTATAACTCCGTCTCAGGAGAACTTCATCAACATGATTTGAGTTTGCATCTCATTTGAAAGGGTAGTGAGTGTGGGATCACTTTACCTCATTAGATAATATTTAACAAAATGTCAAGTTGACTGAGCGGAGTTTACACTGTGTCAAATGTGAAACATCTTGTCTGTGCTGTTTGACAGACAATCTTCATCTTTATTGGGGATCATAGTATGTCATTTATCGATTTAAAGCCTGAATAATCGTTTCGTACGAATAATCTCGTTGTTTTTGTATTATACTGTACAGTGGAAGATAAAGGCTGTAAAAAGAAATACAAGGTTAAGGAAGATATCTTTGGTGTGCTTTTAGTGTATTATTTTTCGCAAATATTAAGAATATATACATTGATTTAAATGATTGTTTGGGTATATATATGTTTGTCCTGCCTCTTTGCTGTTTTTACACCGTAGACCAAAAATGGAGTGTATATTATCCATTTTATATACCAAACAGGCCCTTATCAGAAGCAGCATAATTAACACTTATATTGGTCTGAATAAGCATCAGCTGTAAAGTAAAAGCTGAACCTGTTAGACTGAAGATGCAAATGATTGATTTTATATTGGAGATGATTTGTGTTTCTTTGACAGAATTCGTTTTTTAATCAAGAAAACACAAGCACATCATACATACACATACAATGTTGACATCAGGGATACACATGTTCACATACAGAGTGAAAGAAAAGCAACCAAAATAATGAATGAATTAGTAAAAAATACTCAAAAGTCAAAGTATTTGTCAAATACAAATGTGGTTATATTTAATAGTGGTGCCATATTGAAAAGTGAAGGTAAAAGTGTGTGACATTTTAAGTAAACTATTTTTGTTGGATTGTTTGTCCATTCAACATCAGACCAAACCATTGTCAAATAAAGAGGGTGATACAAATATATAACAATTTATTTCTTCATGGATATATTGGTAATGATTGACATTTGAGACAGTCACTTGGTTACGTCCTTATTAGGCGACCAGCTCTCAGTTCAGATGACTCCACCTTTTTCCAGCTCCATCAAGTGTAGAGGAAGGTTTAAGCGGAAGGGAAGAGGAAGCAGAGCTCACTTCATACACTAGCTTCGACACTTTCCCGCACCTTTATTTCAAGTGAGTACTTTTATAACACTGTTTTATTATTCATTAACACAGATAGGAGTCAAATACGTAGGTTTTTTTGTTTCTGCACGGTGCCAGTTTCCGTTACGTCGTAAAGTTAAATTCACTGAAGTTGGCGAAATGTTTTGGTTATCTTGATGTAGATTAAAAACCTTTTGTATACATGTGCTGCAAATTAAGATTTTTTTTTATTGGGTTAAAGTTTAAAGAGTCACATCCGGCTTTATTTCTTCTGTGCCGCCCAAATGTGTCTCCATTGTGTGGTTAAATATTACATTTGCACGATTTGCACACAATATTTTAACTAGTAATTTTGGGTAATAATGGTATCGTCCTGTTTGCAGCCCGCTTCTCATCAGTTGCACCTGGGCTGCGGACAAAGAGCTCATTGACAGCCGGGCTATTGTTCCCCTGCACTTTGAAGGCAGTAAAATAACCTATTTGTGTAGATTGTATCTGTCAAACATAGATTAGGAGATACAGAGAAGACATTGGTGTGTTTAACAGGTAGGTTGTCGATCAGAAGTGAGCTTTACCTGCTAGCAAAACATTATAACTGTTTCTAACGGTTCACTTTCTTGCACCATAGTTTCCTGCTTTTAGTAGCTTCAGTTGTGACTAATGTATTGTCCTAAAGGCATAGATTAGAGTATGTTTGACAGGTGTTTGATATTTTCTGTGTGCTTGAAAGGTTTTGGTAGCTTACTAATAGTTGTTTGCTAGGCTATGATTAACGCGGTTAGCATCTACCACCAAGCAGCAGTATGTCAACGGTTAATAGTAGGGGAGACTGGGGACAGCTGCAACACGTTTTTAATTTTGCTTAGTTACTTATAGACTTTTTGCTCTATAACAACTCATTTTTTTATATATTAAACGTACATATGTGTGCTATTTACCCATACCATTTAAAGATTCATATATATAACAGATTGTTCACAATATACATTTGAAGGAAGAAAAGTCACATCATGGACGGTAATATACTCTGATATTCTCTCTAGTATTAATATAATACTCTTTATTTCACTATTTCATTTTCAATTTTTGTCTCAATGAGCATAGTATTCTTAAAATGGGTATTTTTGTACAATAATGTTATAGTTTCATTTATTTATACAATATTTAAAATAGCATTATTTATTGTACAAACCTGCATCTGTTTGATGCATCTGATTTTCGTTAAAGTAGTCGATATGAACGCTGACCTTGGGCTTTGGGTGATTTTGGTTGAACTACTCTCATTATTTACCTCACAATCACTTTTGCAGTTTCAAGAAAAATATAAACTTGTATGTGGGTTAAAAATATTCTTTAAATCACCCCAAAAACCACTACTTAAAAACATGTAAAATGCTGTTGTGTGGTCTATCATGAGCTGTGGTCACAACGTGTTGCCACCATCCCCACTCTGTCAGCCGTGACGTCACACCATGTGCTCGCTACACACACATTTTATCACATGCTTCCAATGTCACTTATAAGTCAACACAACAGGACAGTATCACAAAACTATACTTCATGAGAAATAATTACTTTTATACCTCCAAAAATACAATTTTCAATAAATACAGCAGCGCATGCACATGTCTGCTGTTTTTTTTGTGGCAGTAGGGTGTATATATATATATACTCATACTATATATACTCATACTCATACATACATATACACACACAGTATGAGTGTCCCCAGTCTTCCCCTGTATTGAACCTTTGGCAATGTGATTTTGAATCATCTTGCAATTGATCTATGTCAAAACATAGTGAAAACTGTCCATCCCAGTTTCTTAAAGTCCCAGGTGATGTATTAAATGTCATGTTTTAGATATTACATTTAATATGATATAAAACAGTGAAAAGCAGGACATCTCAATATACAAGAGGCACGAAACAGTTAAAGCACATGAAATAGAACTTTAAAGATGAATCTACTGTATTATCAAAGTAGTTGCTCATTATGTTTCTGTCGATTGACTTATCATTGCAGCCATAAAGTAAATGTGAACATTGTCATCTATCATTAAGTAAAGATAACATTTCTTGATAATTACTCTGATACTTTTCTGAGCAGTCTAGATTACTGGATGCTACAGCATGAGTCATGCCTGTGAAAAAGACAGAGCCAATTACAACCACACCTCCTTTATACAATACAAGAATACTGAAATTGTAGGATTATACTACACCAGAAAGTAGTACCACAGTTAATGTAAGTTGACACTTTGACACGGACCACATTTGAAATGAAACGCATTTCCCGCAAAACAAACATCAGTAACTGTTTACATAGAAAACAATTTACAAAAAAATACATTCTTTTATTTGATCTCAAAAAGCGGATGTGTTGCAGCAGAACCTGAGCTTGTTTCTTGATAGACTTTGTGTTTCTTGAATGTCTCATTGATGCTTCTCTTTTCCGATGATGGCCTTGGGATAGATTATGGATCACTAACACTGTGTAGACATTAGGGCTCTGCAATTATTTTGGTCAATAATTGATATCACGATTATTCATTGACTTTGAAAACATCCATTTATTGAACTTTAAAACAAATTAAAATAATAATTTTAACAGTATCTGTTATTTTAGCCGGGCCGGCTAAAATAACTGGTTGGCCGACCTGTCTGTCAGCCTTCAATCTCGTGCACACACACACACACACTCGTGCAGTCATTGCGTGCCGTCATTGGGCGTGTTTCGGCAGCTTTTACTCAGTCGGCAACAGCAGCCGCTGGAGGAGGACGCGTTCACCATGGCAGAGTTTGCATAAACATCGTCTACCGGTCGCAAAAGAAAAACTGTAATGGAGCAAATTATGAAGAAAAAGAAAGTGGAAACTAGGAGAAGTCAAACCAGAGTCAATATCGGAGTTGCTTTTCAACTATTTACGGAGCACACCGAGCTGATATGTAACGTTACCGCAGCCTGCTCTCCTCAGCTAGACGTAACATTTGTAATACATTTTCACAAAACAAACATGCTAGCTTCAAAAATATAAGCACCGACAATAACTGTGTTATACATTTGTTTTACATTCATTATCATGATCTTGTGCGCGTTCATGTGTGTTGGAGGAGGTGCTCTGTAGGAAGTCTGAAGGAAGGGGCGGATTCTTTTCGGTTTGTGTACTTTGGAATTTTTGTGCACTCGAGGCGGTTTCTCAAACTTACCTACTGCTCCTTTAACTGTTGATTACCCTGAACGTATAATTCAACTGAAAAACCAATACAAAAATAAATAAAATAAATGATATATTAGATTTAAATAAATAATATCAAAATAATAAATACCAATAAACAAGATCAACAAATATTTTGGAGCGCACTTCAACAAGCTACTAAACATATATAAATATGATAAATAAATTCGATCAAATATGTTATAGTCCTAGGTCACAACCTAGCAAAGCAAAAGAATGGTTTTGGATTATGTTTTCGTAATTGTGGCAGGCCAAAATCGTAATTGCGATTAAAATACGATTAATTGAGCAGCCCTAGTAGACATCTGTCAACATAACCACAGTGGGATGGAGACAAAGAGGCTCAAGGTTAACCAGCCCAGGTGCACCCACTGTAAACACTGCAGCAGCATTGTGACTGTTAACCTCCAACTTTGCATGTCGTTATCACTCCATCAGCTTCCAATGTCAACACCTTCTCCAAAGGACTCTGTTCCAGTGAGGGGAAAAGACATGGGAACTGTTTGCAGTGTGTTGTGTTTATGCAGCAGTCTTTATTCAGGGTGTCCACTGGGTCTTAAAAAGTATTAAAAGTTGATGAATCAATTTAGTGAAAATTGAGGCTATTAAAGGGCATTTTCCAAGGTATTACATTTTGTAGCTTGTTTTCAATAAGTATATAAATGGTCCAAAGAGGTTGTATTCTACAGTGTGCCTGAATGTAATCATTGCGTAGGTGTGTAGTGTGATTCTGTGTAGTTAATTTATGGCATCCCGTTGGATTTGACGTCATCTGAACAGGACATCGCACGCTCACTGCTTGACAGCGCGCGAAGCTCCGTTTACGCCGGTTGTTAAACAACATCGTTATGGGGAAATGCAAGTTTGCGTCCAAATGGTTGGAAGATAAGGAGGAAGGACAATCAATACTGTATATAGTCAATGTGAGGTCAAGTGTGTCGTCAAGGTAACCGGTTAGAACTGAAAGTGGCGATGAGGTCTTAAAATGTATGGAAAGGGTCTTAAAAAAGGTCTTAAAAGATATTACATTTGACCTCAGGATTCCTGCATATACCCTGCTATACCACAGTGTCCTCCTGTTAGGTCACTGAGCAGCTAAAGTTCATTGCTACAGTAGGTAGTGGAACGTGTTAGTCATGCACATTTCCCTCTACAAATATCTCCACCTGGTTTGGTGTTAAAGGGCTCCTTGTCACCTCTCTGTGACTTCAGTTCACTGAAGCACAAAGCATGATGGTGTTCCAGAAAAAGTGGCGGTTTATGACCTTGAGATATGTGACACTTTATGGCCTTTATGGTGTATTTACATAGTCTTTAGTATAATGGTAGGGACCTGCATAAACTGTCACTCTTTACTGTCAATTTGAAGAGGCTAACACAGGCCCATATACAAACTGCTGATACATAAATGAATGTTGTCAGTTATCGTGGCCCATGTTTGCTTTGTGCGTCGAATAATCCTTTAAAATAAGTCAGTTTGTCAAATGTAGGCTATTAGAGGATTCTTGTAAATGCATTTTCCTCCCATGTTAATGGATTGAAACAGTTTTAAGTGATGCTACATGCTCCAAATGACAGTGAGAGGTTAATGTTTGATCGCTGAACAATAGAGTACGTCTTCCTTGCTTATGTTTCAGGAAACTGTTAGAAATGCATGCTTTGAGGTTTGAGGTGTTTCTTCCTGTGTCGAACTTACATAACATTCAGCGTGCATTCAGGCTACTGTTCTGAATGCCAGCGAGGGTGCCGTTAAGGATACTGTTATCTGTTACAGCTCTGCACGGTTTACTTTAAGGCTGATTATTTTTTCATACAGTAGAAAGCTTTTCTAGAGGAAGAAGAGTGAACCGTTAGCACAGACCGCTGTCCAGAAGTCCTCTGTTTTTAATCCACACTAACCAAAGCAGTAACAGATTTCTGCACTATAGCATGTGTGTCAACTTACAATTTGATTCCAGTAGCTGTAACGGCAGCAGTACAGATCTATTTTATATTGTACATATTTTTCAAGGACAATATAGTTAGATATTAAGATAAGAATATGTACTTTATTGATCCCAATTTTGGAAATGTTTGTGTTGCAGCAGCATACAAAGACATGGCATTGTACAAATTAAAATAAATAAATAAACAAGAAAGTAGAAAATATACATGTTGAATTTACAAATTACAATAACAAGATATACAGCAAGTTATTATATATATATATAAGTAAGTGACAGATGGAATATTGCATTAAATGTAAAATGTGATTTTAAGTCCAAGAGAGTCGAATCCCAACATTTCATCCAATTAAAAAAAACAAGAGAAGTTAGGCTTAGTAGTTAAGCACAAGTTTAGTTTAATACTAGTTGTTGTTGTTTTTTTCTAAATGGCACGATGTCCTTGGCTCTGATTACGGCTGTGTTTTGACCAGCATGCCTGACAAAGTGGCAACAAGTATAGGTTTGTTTTTAGTTTCATCAATCGTTTTCCTTCTTGATCTGTCCTGTGATTCTAACTGTGCCTGCTTGCTTAGCCTTGAAGAGATTTCATAGATAGTGTTTTGTAAAACAGCTGCGTCATAATTTTATTGGAAAATTAGACCAAAGGTCAGCTTGTAAAAATAAACAAAAATACACATTTAAAAAAGATATGACTGTTTAGAGGATGTTGGCACAACTCCATATTGTTTCATCTTTCTTTCTGTTGTATTGCGCATATCGGAAAGTCCCAGTTGTTTATTTACTACAGCTTTAGCACATTTGCATGTTTCGTGTCATACTATGATGCCGTAGCTGCGGCATCTTAGGTATTCTAGACGGACATGAAGAGTGTCATTCCAGTCGTAATTATGACTTGCATGCTCACGATTATTCTCCACCTGGTAACCCGGCCTGTTTACACTCGCCTCAGCCATCAGTTGGAGTTGTTTTGTCAATGAGTGTTAGCTTTGTCTCACGTGACGCACACAAGGACGCACCATTGCGTCAGCAAGAAAAGCCTTCATGGGGGGGGAAAAGGATCCGATCCATTCACGTGGTTACTGGATGTTTAAGTGGGATGATGATACAATTAGACAAAGCTCAAATTGAACTTAGTACTGTCTGAATACTTGCTTTTCTAATTGTTGGAGTAATCTTTTTCAATTAAGGTGCTAATCTATTTTTACTAAATAGAAATCTACTAACTCGATTGATTTTGACATGAAGACAGTTTGGTAATGTATCAAAGCTCTTTAAGCCATTTACATTTAGTCTCAAGATGTAAGGTTGTTGGTTGTTTTAGGAGAGACGGAGGTGTTGGGATCCTCCTTAAGGTTTTCCCTGTGATGAAAGGTTTGTTTGGAAATTCCTCTCAGATGACCAAACAAGATATCTTGCTCTGAGCTCAAGTCAGAACTTGTAGATTTTCACACACTCTTGAGCATTGCCTCATTTTGTGCTATTGGGTTAATCTTGCAACATCTTTTCTCTTTTCATTGTTTTAATCAATATTATAGAATTTGAAATCTCGATAAAGAAGATGTTTTTTTTAATGTATTTATGTGGAAGAGAACCAAATGTCAGCAGTAAAATGACAGTGTCTGTTGTCACTTTCACAGTTTGCAGAACACCTTTTTACCCAGACATAGTAGTAGTTTCCATAGTTGTGTGTGAGCACAGTTTTCTTGTGCAATGAGGGACTTTTGCAAACACTTTACAGCCATTACATTAGCTTTTACTCAAATGGATTGGATCGTGTGGTTTAGCTGTTAAATTATTACTAATCTGAACAACAAAGTGCTTGGCCCTCTTTCACTTTATTGTGGAAATGTCATTTGTAAGGTTGCGATGCACTATTGTTGTCTGTGGGAAGTTCCAGAAATCTGAGTCGTTGATGCACAGAGGGACGGGGGAGGGCCGTGAAGAGAACAAGACCTGTTTTAAATGGCCGGCATTGTCCGAATACCTGCAGGTGGACTGCTTATGCTCGCCCACTCCCACCTAAACACAGACCCCACCCTGGTGTAAACATGCGGTGTCACGACACGTTCAGAAACATTCCTGTGAAGGGGGGATAAGAAGCCTTTGTCTTTTTAGGTTGGTTAACTTCAAGTTTGTTTAAATCTGTCGTTAAAATGGCAGCTCTCGGTTCTGCATGGTGCGGAGCGGTTTGCATTTGATTTCCTAGATTGGCACTTATTTGTGTGTACAAACATATTTTGAGATTGACAATAAAGTTGACTTATCTATTTGACATAAGGCTAGTTTACTTGATCATCCTCATTGCATATTGCTGTATACCTTTTTATAGCTATTCTGAAAATATGTCATAGGGCATATCTACAAATGAGCCAGTCACATTTGGAATGAGTGTTGTTTTTAGGTGACAAAGCAGCAGAATGATGCTGAAATAGATTGAGTTGTAGCCCGTTATCTTTTGATATACAATACAGTTATTTCAAGCATATTTGGAGGCAGGTCACCTGGCTCCCAGCTGACATGCTGTCCATGGTGCAGGAAGTGCACGCTGACTAATGCATTTTACCTTGAGAGAGGTTGTGATCCAGCTGGGCGGTTTAGGAATTGATGTTTTTTTTTTGTAACACTATTCAACTATCACTGATTATATCCTTTCAACTTGGCATTCACTCAACATACAAATGGCTGCCATTCAATCCTTTCCTTTAAAAGTTATGAGCACAGAAAAAGACAATAATAAACATTGAAATAACCGGACAAAAACAACATCTTCTGTCCACATTGTTGCTATCCAGAACAAAACCACTGAAACTTGGTTTACCTCATCAATCATAACTTTGCTCTGCCATTTTTGTAATAATGTGTCAGTTATCATCATGTTTCCCGTGTATACAACTATTAGAGTTGTTCACATTGCATAACTTGCCCTGAGATTTGTACTTTGGCAGAACGGTCAGACTCCTCACACCGCCGTGTGACACGCTGATGGAAACTCAGGGAGACCTCTGCCCTAGTGCTGTAATGCTGCCGACACACACACACACACACACACACACACACACACACACA